>JAMAGZ010000107.1:0-103755 GCA_023626575.1 Penicillium sp. PF1803 | reverse complement strand
ATCCCGCGCGTTCCCCACGTTAACATACCAAGGTCCCGTGAAACACGTGACCTATATCGGGCACTGGCCCGTGACACCAACCAAGTTGCCATCATCGACAACAAGACATTCCTCCGACAAGCCTTTACGGACTTCGGCCCATACAGTACATTGACAGCCTTGCTCGAATCGCCGGCCAGCAGAAGGAGTTGAGTGACCTCACAAGAAAGAATGAATCCGAGCGCGCAAAATTTTACCAAGCTCTCCCTGTCACACACCAAGCTTAGTCATCATTAGGATATCTAACTAACTATAACTAACTACCTAGGTAGGTAACTTACCTAGTTAACTATGGAAGTCCATCTCGGCAGTCCATGACATAATACGCTGTAAATCCGGTCCACTAGCTAGTTAACTATCCTCACACTGTGATCACGATCAACACGTGATCACGCGTCCCGCGCACCGCACCGCGTCAACCCCAAGAAGCTAAGATGCTACAAAGCTTCCAAGCAACCCCGGATTCAAACCAGCTACGCGCACACCTCGGAAATCTACTGATTGCCTCGTGACTTTTATTTCAAATCTCTATAAACAATCGCCAAAATGTCCCTCCAAACCCCCCGCATCCTCCCTTCCCACCTCAACGCCTTCCACCCCTCCAGCTCAGGCCCGCGCTCAACACACACCGTCCGCATCCTAGGCACAGTGACCGGACTCCGTGGTGACCAAGCTACAATCACATGTGGCAATAACGGCGATGTCATTCTCCTCTTGAAGCCGGATTCGCATTTGCAGATGGGCAAGCTTGTTGAGGTTGTAGGGAAGGTTACTGATTTGGAAGGTGGTCAGGTATGTTGAGCACATTTCATATCTTCTTCTGCAATACAAGTTGTACTTGGAGAATGTAAGGATGGTATTGCGATAGTACAGGTTACTGACTTTGTATCCTTAGGGTCTTGGTATTCGGGTATTGGGCACGACAGACTGGGGTAATCCTTCGGACTGTGGTAAGTCTTTCTTTTTCTTTTAGCAGTCTCCAGAAGAGTTGGACTTGAATCGTCGAGGTTGATGCTAATCTCATGCTCTACAGACTACAAAATCTACGAACAGGTTGTCGAGGCCACCCACCGCTTCAAGTCTATCTTCTATGATGCCGAGTAAAAGTGACTGAGCTGAGGTGGAATGAAGGATATGCCGTGTTCTCGGGATCCGAATATTACTTAGAAGTCATGTCTGGAGGATGGGGTCACTCGATGCTACCATTTACTTGTTTCGTGTCCTAAATGGACTTTTGCATATCACGTACGATTTCATGATCAATGGAGCTTTTGTCCACGACTAAATGCGTAAAAGGAAACAGGAGTCTTTCGTCGTAATTAGCCGTGAGTTGATTAAGCAATGCTGATGTTCAGATATGGACACGCTGTGCATGCAAACCCTGATCCCCCCCTAGCATCCTTCTGCATTTTCTGGGCCTTCCACCACAGCATGACTGAAGGTCTGCCCCCACCGATATTTTGGCCCATGGACAATACTACAGTCTACATTGGAAAGAAAGCCCCATAACTTGACTCGATCAATAAAAGTTCATTTTCTCTTCACAAACGAAGGTTGCTTCGAAGCCCATCTATCTGGTACTTCTGGTCATGACATATAACAAAAGAAGAAAATCATCACATAAAAACCATAGGACCACCCGTAGGTGAAGACCGGTATGCAAACAAAAAGGTAACAAGATAGTGTGTACCTGGCCCAAACGCCGACGCTCAAAGATAATCCAAAAAGATGCAGGGGAAATAATAAGAAAAGAATAAAACATTAAGAGCAAATGCGACAAGGCGGTTTATGCTTATGCGGGGGAAGTGGCTGTCTGGCCACGCTCCTTGGGAGGCTTGGTGGCTCGAGAAGAGGCTAGACCCACGGGGTCTGTTTGGAGAGCATCGGAGCTGAAGAAACCCGAGTCGGGGACGACGGTGTTGTCAAAGTTGAAAGGATTGAATTCGGAGTTGTGGAGACTTTCTTTCAGGATGGCCGGATCCGAAAGGATTGCGTTGATTAGATCGTCGGATGGATTGTTTTCTTCATCGGACGCGGTGGGGGAGACGTAGTCGGTGGGGAGCCAGTCTGCCCAGTTGTTGCCGGAGAATTTGTCATTCTCAAGTTGGAAAGCATTGGTCTCGTCAGTGACCTCCTCGAAGATGTCGAGGATCATGCCATCCAGAGGCGCAAAGGCTTCGGAGTGCAGATCAGCATCAGGCAGTGCGGGAAGAGCCTGCTTTGCAGGAGACCGAGTCTGACAACGAGTAGAGCGTGGGGAATGCTCTGGGCCGTCCTGGATGCGCTGGAGTCGCTCAGCAGTGAGACGAGCGGCCGCCGTAGCTACTCCAACATCCTTCCGCCTGTTGGCAGTAGGCGAGTTGCAGGGCAGGGAGTGGCGTCTCTCGTGTATGGCAGCTGGGCGAGTGTGGCGGCGTCGAGGAGTCGGGCTGACTGGCAGATCGAAATCCAGAGAAGGGCCTTCGAACAGGTCACCGAGATCATCCTGAGGTGTAGGCGCCTGATTCTCCTTCTCCTGGGTTTGCTTCTCTCCCTTTGTGAAGCGAGGGCTACGACGAGGCGAGCAGCTATTCATGAACGAAGAACCAAGCTCCTTCATTGGCCCTTCCTTTTGAGAAGAGGCGAACAGAGCGCGGCGCACAGGCTTGGGTGTGAGCTTGGTCTCATCCAGGGCAGGGAAGTTGCGATTCTCGATGTTCCTGGCCGGGCTGGATTGAATAGCAAGCCGCAGGGCCTCGATGGCTTCCTCCTGGTCCCAGCGAGGCTTCTCGCTGGATCGTGGAGGCTCAGCACTGTTTGCCCTGCGCCGCTTGTTGGGATACTCTGCTTCGTCCTCCGGGTCTTGGGCTTGGTCCTGATCTTGGCCCTCGTCCGGGTGATCCTCCACGTTAGGAGTAGCGCCCTCGTCGTTGTGAACGGAGGATGCTTCTGTAGGAGCAGGAGAAGACTGTGCAGTCCGAACTGAAACAGCCTTGCTGCGAGTGCGGGTAGAAGGCTTGGAGAGGGGACCGCCACTCTGCTTGCGGTTCCTAGAGGGGCGCTTCTGCTTGCCATCGGTACCACACGCAGGTGGCTGCCGATTCCATCGGTTCTCTGGACGCATAGTCTTGCATTTATGCAACCAGAGGCCACAAGGGTTGCAAAGCAGGAGTTGGGTCCATCCCTGGTCCTCAGGACTCACCCCGAGGCCCTTCTTGTAGAGTCTGAACTTGGCAACTTGTTCCTTGTCATTTCGCTCTAGGACTTCCCAGAAGAGAAGACCTCGCGTCTTCATCATGCTCTTGGCATCATCTTCACTGCCAGTGATATCTTTGGTCCATGCCCGTCTCCAGGTAGGTGTTTCGATAGTTCCACAGTTTTCACAGTAGGGTGGAATCCCACCACTTGCAATCGCCGCGTCCAGCCGAGCCTGAACTTGCTGTGCCCTCTTCGCCGCACCTCCACTGCGAGGGGCCCTTCGAGAGTACTCAGGTTGAGGTGCCGGTGTCTCGACAATAGAGAAATCGCTCATAGGCCCCGCACTGTTCTGTGAATAGAAAGCACACGGCTGGGTGGGAACGACAGGGTCACTTGGCGGAATGGCCCTCCTGAACTGTTCCAATTCACTTTGCGACATTGGAGCGGGTGCCAGCGGCTTGGGCGTTGGCCGGCAGCTCATTCGCGAAGATGGTCTAGAGCCAGCTGACGTGCTTGGACGTGGAAGTTGAGGTACTTGATTGGACCTCTGCTCCATTGGACCCTCACTGACTAGCATGGAGTCGTTCAGACCCTCTGACACCAGACCAATGGCACTCGTAGGAGACGTGGCCTGCACTGCAGATCTAACTGACCGCGAGCGCTTCTCGCCAGTCACGGAGCGGGAGTCGGCTCTTTGGGAATCCTCCGCAGGCGTGCCTGCTCTCTCATCCAGGAGATCATCCAGACCACCGCTCATGAACCCAGAGTCAGTGTCGAGGGAGATAGGAGGCAAGTTGGGACTAGATCGGGACGGGAAGCGAGACTCCAGGACTGGAGGCGAAGAAGGCATGTTGAAGGGTGGCTCGAATAGACCTTGGTACCGGTCTTCTGGCGAATGAGCAGTCTGGTCTGTGGCCACATCATCGCTATGAATGTAAGGAGATGTGTATGAGCTATTGCTATGTGTTGAGCTCTCCCGCAACAGACTGGAGGGTGGTCGGACTCGGCGTTGGAAATCTCCAGGTCGAGAGATCGGAGTTGGAGGGCGGACGGGTTCCTCGTGAGATTGCTCTACGGAAAGAGCAGGATTCACTGGGGTCGGGCGGTGGATCCGTACAGAGGCTGCAGTGCTAGCAGCCACTCGCAGGGAGCTAGGCTGTCGTTCAATGTTCATATCAGACTTGCCAGGCCATCCAGCTTGGTACAACTTGGCCCTTTTCCGTTGCTGGGGTTCCACTGCATCTTCATTTCCACTACCATAGCCCGAATGGATGGAGTCTCTTCGTGATTGGCTACCAAATTGGTGAAGTTGAAAGTCACTATCCTGCATGGAAGCACTAGATGAAGGGCGGATGTTATCACTGTGAGAAAAGCTCTGCTTTGGTTGCAAAGGCTGTTGATAATTTGTAGGAGTGCGAGTCCCTGCGGGAGTAGACATTCGACTAGGCGGACCGAAGGAGTGGGTTGGCGATGACGAACGGATTGACTCGTTGGTAGGGTAATTGTTGGAGTAATCCCGCGGTGTGGTGCTCTCACTCAGGAGCTGGTGAACTCGTTCGATACCCGATTGATCCATTGGCGAAGTCACGCGACCTTGTTGTTGCTTCCGAGAGGCCTCCAGAAGAGCAGGATTTTGTCGGAGAAAATTCGTCCATGACTGGGCATCGAAATCATGGGGAATGACATTGCTCAATTCGCGGTACTTTTGCATGCTGTCGATGTATTCGCTTTGCATCACGGTAGGGACTGGGACCAGCCGCAGTTTGACTTCCAATGTCTCCTGGGCGCCCTTCGAGAACAGTCCTAGAGGATTTTTGCACACCCGGCCTGTCACCATCGTCTTGGATTGATGAGCAGGAGCATCGGGCGTTGGCGAGGCGGAAGCGAGGACCCATGATAGCATTCCTTGTCCAACCAAGGGAGTTTCATATTCGGAGTAATCGTAGGCATAGACTGTGTAGTCCTTTCCCAGCTGTGCCACCAGCTCAGGACTAAATTGGTCTATGTGAGTATTCCACTGGATCTTTTACAAGTATAAGGGGCAAGGGAGTCAAACCTGGCAGAGACAATTGCCTGAATGCATGTTTTCAACTCGATCACACCGATCTGAGTTTGCTCATCCAAAAAGGCAGTCTGGAGATCGAGCACGTGGGGCCACCGAGCGAGGCAATTCGTCTTGTTTTCGTTGTCAAACGTATACAGGACCTTTAGCCTCATCGGCCGGACGGTAATTCCGTCCTCAGATTCCATCTCAACAAACTCTGCTTGTACACCATGCACGACAGCGGGTTGGAGGGCGATGTCGAAAATCGGGGAGAATTAGGAAGGAAGGGAGGTCGACAGCGGGAATCGAAGGTATAAGAAGGCAGGATCGAGTTGACAGTTGGTAGGGAGGGTGTAAAGGTGGGTATTGAACTCGACAGGATAGGGCAATAAAGCTGGTTTTCATACAACTCCAGTACTCGGAAAGGGATGGTTGGGTGGTAGCGGGGCAGTTTCGAGCCAACTATTGATCAAGTTGGTCGTCGGGGAGAATCGATAGGTTATGCTGCAGGTGGTGGAGTAAACTGCAGGCATTGCAATGTTAGCCGGGTGATTGACAGGTGTGAATCCTCGGCAGGGTGCAAATTATAGACCACCTCTTAGGATGGATTCATTACGCAGGACGAAAAGGAATTGGAAGACCAAAAGGGACATACACCTGCATAGGAGAGAAGGAAGGTTGGGAAGAAGTGAGGAGGGAGTAAGGAAGAAAGAAGAGGCGGGGGAGAAGATGTAAAAAAGAGACCTTGCATACGCGGGTTGAAGCTATCCGTCGATCAACAAGCGTGTACGCGACGTGACGGAGCCAATCGCGCAGTGAATGGCCTGATGGCCTGAGATCTAAGGCTTCTCACTAACCAGCCCACATGGGGTCACGTGATAGGTCGAACTTGACGGCCGCGCGATCTTCAACAACTCCGACGAGACCATCAAGGCCCTTTTATATTCCCACCTTCCACACACACCATGTCGACAGCCCCGGACCCCAAGATTCAGTACGTTTTACAATCAATGACTCATCATACTATCAAGTATCTCAGCTGACCCATTTCCCGCACAGAGACCTGCTCAACAAGCCGAAGAGCGAGCTCACGTATGTCTTTCCACCACCTTCTTCCCTCCCAGTCCGACCACCCTGATGTTCCCTGATCTCTCGACGGATGAGCATCTCGTTGCCCCCTCTTTTTTCTTTCCGAGTGCTGCCTGGTCGCCCGAAATGCGGGGTTGACAGTATCCCCGACCGATGATCTCTTGCTCTCCCCTCGATGCCCTGACATACCAATGCATGCAGTACATAAAACTAATCGTGCATCGCGCATCTTACAGAGAATATGAGGTCGCTCTCGTCGAGGAGCACGAGCTCACCGCCGGCCCCCTCTCGCTTCTGCAGACCGCCACCCGCACACACACTCAGGTCCTGATCTCCTGCCGTAACAACCGCAAGTTGCTGGCCCGTGTCAAGGCCTTTGACCGACACTGCAACATGGTGCTGGAGAACGTGAAGGAGATGTGGACCGAGAAGCCCAAGGGCGGCAAGGGCAAGGGTGTGAACAAGGATCGCTTCGTCAGCAAGATGTAAGTTCGGACTCGGACCTTTGATGACTTGAGCGCGCTATCTCCCTTTTCTGATACGGCTTAACGGGATTGATGATGAGCTGGACCATTATTTTGAGTTCTTATCGACTAACCTTTCTCCCTTGTCAACCAGGTTCCTGCGTGGCGACTCTGTCATCCTTGTCCTGCTCAGCTGAGCGCTTCATCCCGTCATCCCATCTTTTTATCGCGCACGTTCATCCCACCCGGGTTGCAACCCCCGGTATCTTGGATCCGAATCTGCAGGGCGGTTGATCTTCCTGCATCGTGCGCCGCTTAAATGCCCACAAAGAGAACAAGCCCTTGTTCGCTTTTTTGCTTTGTGGGATTCAAAAAAGGATCCCTCATGTAATCGATCTCGATACCCTTTTTCTTATCTAGTTTTTTTTGCCTGACTCTACAACACAACTCCTGCCGTCCTTGCTTCTGGACAACCGATAGCGCTGCCCAGATCAACATTTTGTTCTCCTTTAGAGGTGACCTCGGTCTGTAACGTTACTTCGGCCGATGCTCGTGGTCAAAAGTTGGATGGATAAAAATGAAAATATCTCCGGCGTTCAGTTGTTTATTTCGGGTTCGATGGATCCACGCTTCTAGAGGTAAGCGTTGGGCGGCGTCATATCCTTGGAGTAGGAGATGTTGGTTAGCAATGGATTTTTTGAAAGATCATGGATGTTTCAGGTACTTTCACTCGTATACGTATGTGGAGCAAATGTGAGAACGGAGTACCTACGCTCGCTGCCATCACTTACCTGGAGCTGTTCTTCCGCCCTCACTGAGCCACAGCCCTACATAGAAATTAAGGTGACATGGCGATCTACCTGATGTTGCATGATAAGCACCATTTACGTACCGGTATTCTAAACCAGACAACTGAAGTCATTATCATCATCATGAGATTATATTAGAACAAGACCACGAGAAACAACCAAAACCTGGTCCTCGAGCCAAATGAAACGCTATTTATATCGAAAAACAAGAAACGAAGATGTCATCTTCCCACTTCCACCAGGAAGCCCAGGACGGATCCATCATATCAAGATCTAAACTGCCTCAGCCAACCCTGTCAAAAACTCACTCAACCCATAAGCACCCGGATCAGGCACCTTCCCAATCCACTCCGACTGCCCACCAACATAAACCGACCTCCCCAGACTAGCCTTCATACTCTTAGTCGACTCAGTCCCCTGCTGCGCCGCCGCAGCCGCAACCCGCACATCAAGCGTTTCAAGCAGGGTATCACAGAACGGCACCAACGCATCGATAAGCGTACGATCACCCTGCTTCGCGGGCGTGTACTTGGCCAACGCGGTGACGGAGTGTTTCAAGGCCTTGGCCCAGACTTCCGTCGTGACGGGAGTCTTGGAGCCGGTGTCTTGGTCGCGGAGGCCGTGGGCGAGTGCGTTGAGGAAGATGGCGTAGATGGCGCCTGATGTACCGTCCATGACATTTTCGACGACGTCGACGATGCGGAGGACTGTAGTGACGGCGTCGGGGGTTAGCGCGGGGGATGTGTTGTCGAGGAGTTTCTGGATGGCTTCGGCGCCGCGCTTGAGGCCGATGCCGCAGTCGCCGTCGCCGACAATGGTGTCGTAGCGGGTTACGTCGGGTTCGGCGGCGATGACGCGCTTGAGGCCGGCCCTGAGTACCTTTTTGATAATGGCTGGGTCGACTGTGATGGGATGTGGGTTAGTTTTAGTTTCGAGATAGGGGTTAAGAGGAAAAGAGTGGATATGGCACTTACACTCTAGGTTACTCGGGGTTTCGTCGACGAGGTTGGATACCTTGAGTTCCACCGGTGTGTCGATGCGCTCGTTCCAGGCAGAGGCGGAGATGGGAGCAGCCCAACCCACGGCCTCGGCAGGGGCATCGATCAGCTCGAGCATCGACTTGCCGGGGCCCATGCCATTGTCGGCCAGTTGCAGCAGGGAGATGCTGAAGCCCATACCGTTCAGGCTAGTCAGGAAGGTACCCTGAAGCACTCGGACGGGCTTGACCTTGTGATCGCGGACCAGCTGACGGTGTACCTCGTCGGTGATACCAGCCAACTCGATAGGGCTGACACCACCCAGGTTGTTGATCAACAGAACGAACTCATTCTCGGGAGAGCGCTTCACGAAGGCGCGATCAGCATCGTTCTGGTCGAGCAGGTGCTTCAGCATAGTCGAGACCGTCTCAACCAGATCGGCCTTGGCGCGGTGGGAGCCAGGCTCATTATGAATGCCCATGCCAATCTCGACTTCGCCTTCGGGGATAAAATCCTCTGGCACGCCACGGCCAGGAACGTGGACGTGCTCCAGCGAAGAACCAATGGAAACCAAATTTTCATTGGCGAATTGTACAAGCTGGTAAACCTCCTCCAGGGAGCCACTGTACATATACCGTTAGCATTGCCATTCTAGATTCCATATCAATCTGCAAACTTACCCAGCCTCAGCCAAAGCACCAGCCATCTTCAAAATAAGAACCGCACCAGCAATTCCACGACGACCGACCTTACCACCCTTCTCCCGACCAACACCCACATCATCATTGATAGCAAAGAACTCAGTGCGAATACCAGCAGCACGGCACTTCTCAGCAGCCATACCAAAGTTTAACACATCACCGGTATAGTTATTAGGAAGAATAAGGACGCCAGCGTCCGTGGGGACTCTATCAATTGCCGCTCTGCGAATCTGCTCCGCCGAGGGTGAGGCGAAAATGGTTCCAGCAACTGAAGCATCGCAGAGACCTTTACCGACGAAGCCAGCAAATGCAGGCTCGTGGCCCGAGCCACCACCAGTTATGATGGAGACCTTGCCAGGCCTGCGGGGTGCATCTGGACGGCGGAAGATGATCTTGTTTTGGACGTCCAAGGCTAGCGAGGGGTTTGTGAGGGTGAGGAAGTTGAGTGCGGTCAGAACCAGGTGGTTCGGATCGAAGAAGAAGTGCTTGGCTGGGGGAGAATGTTAGATTTGAGCTTTCTTGTCTGTTTTTTTTTTGGGCGCAGATTGCCCCATCGCGCAGCATGCGCTTAGGTCATTGGAGATCAAAGTGTGGTGGGGACAACAAAGTCGAGGAGACATACTCTGCATTGTTATTAATCAACAAGTAGAATTTTCCGGCTTTTGCTGGTGTCGATCACTTTCGCAATGTATATCCAAATGCGAATCGTCGGGGTATATCGATCTCGAAAATCCGGGGAAACTCCACGCGGGGTTATCAGTCGTACTTATACAATCGTTTCTTTTGCGCAGTTCCTCGTACTGTGCAGCCCAAAGCCAAGTCGCCAATCGGCAAACTGTCGTGTAATTCACAGGTCCGAGAGCCCGTTGATGAAACCAGGTATCACTGTTGTACAGCGGCTCGCGGATTGGACTTGAAACGATGCGAAGGCGGGGAAAAAGTGGGGGGTTGACGCAGCGGGACACTGGGATTATTCATGTTAGCTGATTTGCAACAGCAAGGCCGGGGAGAATGGGGAATTGATTGTGATTTTGGGGGTCGCATGAGTGTCTCGAGTGGGGGTTATTGACATAGATGGGGGAAGAGAGAGAAGGGTAACTATACCTGTTAGGAAGTATAGAAGAAGTATACACGAGAACCGAGTATATACACCACGGAGGTCAATAAGAGTTTGGACTCTCCAACGACGAGGGGGAATTCCTCCTCTTTATGCCGAGCTCTACCTCAAAACTACTAATTCCCAATTTCCACTTTCCTGCTATTTACCCTGTCCTTTTTTTATTTTATTTTTCTGGTGCTCACATGAACTGCTTCATCCCCATCCTGCTCCGGTCTGGACCGTAGGCGCTTCGGCTTACCCTCTACGGATATCCCGCCTCCCCGCCCAGACACCACATTCCGCGACCGGCTGGGAATCAAGCCACGACTTCAGCACGATGTAATACTGACTTAGTACCAGAGACAGCGGGGAGAGCTTATTGTCCGATACATTACACCGTCAGCAAAACGGGCGCAACCGTTCCGTGACTTGATAGATCCATTCAATGGTTGATTCTCGCCCGAGTAGTACAGTAGACCACTAACTAGTACGGCTACGATGTGCTCCTCCCCCTTGCACGCCTGGTCCCCCGAGAGGCTCAAACGGTAGGTTAGCCGGGACTTGACATATGGACATACCGCCCACCTGCCGAGTCAGTAACTCTGCTCAGTCTAGTCTATGCCATGGACATTAAAAACAGTAATCGCATAGACAATTCATTGTGCTAGCTGTAGCGGCCTCGTATAAACCAATCCCTGGAAAATATAATCCATATTAGCAATGATTGTTCTTCTTCTCTTGAGCTTCAGCCATGAGACTGTATGTCTATACTTACCAAATCTGTCCAGTCGAAAGCGGGGACCAGCGCAAGGTCCCAGATGCATAGAGTGGAGGCAGAAGGTAATCATGAGACCAGCAAAAAAAAAGATGTGCTCCAGATCGCACCCTTAGTTCTAGTCCCGCACTGTCAGATCGCCGAGGTGGGGTCTCCTGGGGGGAGGTTCAACCGTACTTTATTCCCATGGGAATCAAGAATAGCGCAGGGTAATCATCGGTTCATTGGCCGCGGTGAAGTGCTCACTATAGATTGTAAAGTACTGGATTGAAAAGAGGTGGCGATAGATTGTCTATTAATACAGTGGGCTAATTTTCAGACTCTTATGTTCTTAGCAACTACACCATCAATTGAGTCCATTCAATAGATTGTAGCATCAAAGAAGTAATGATCCTGCTACAGCACAAATCCTCTGCTGGCCCCACCACAAAGTCCCAAGCAGCAGCGGGGCCGGAATACATATTAACCTACAGATGTACTCCTTAGACTTACAGGGCTTGTTCCAGAGCATATCTCAATGATTCGGATTCGAGCACGTTGGCATAGACTTGGTCTTGGGTACCTGCTCTTCCCCAAGGGACTTGGGCCAGGGTCTTTACAAATTACCAACTTTATATAGTACTGACCGAGGCTCCCCCACTAGTGCCGAGCCATACAGAATAGCTTTGTTTGTTATTTTTGCATTCATGCACTACTAAGAATTACATCAGACTTTAATCTTAATGATCAATAATTCCTTTACCAACTAAGAATCCTGTTGCAATAATGTCTACTCCACCTTCTATAGCATCCTCGCCTGTCAAGTCCCCTACGAAACCCTCCGTTCTCCCACCAGTAAGTACTACGATATAGACAAACTCCCTCTTATTCTCGATCACCTCACCAAGGACCTATTCCCAGTTCACCATCCCCCAGGCTGGACCTCAACCCCCCCAAGTCCCCATTATCAAGAAGAATGGATAGGCGCCAACTCCGAAGGTCAAATCATAGCTCGATCCTACGGTCTTCAACCAGGACAGCCGGTTATGGAGGATAATAAGGGGTGAATAAGTTCTATCTTTGGGGGCGAATGAACGAAGTTGAAGAGTTTTGTGTCTCGAGATATTCGTGAGATTGCTTCGTCGATTGCGCAGTCCGGGCTTAGAGAGTTGGATAGGAGGGCTCTTGTTTAACTTAAAGGAAATAAAGGATACCACTCGGATAACGGGGTAGGCATTTTAGACTCCTTTCGTGTAATTTATTGTCACCAAATTATACGAAGTACCAATTACACAGTTAGTAGTTAATCATTAGTACGTCCCTTGTTGTAGGTGGTATCCCTGGGTTCGGCATATGGGGAGTCGGAGCTACTCCGACCCTTCTAGCCTTCTGTTGTCTTCCACTCGGCTTCTACCGAAAAAAAACCACCTTCTCATGAGAATATGAGTTGGGGAGCTTACTATTTCGATTCACCGAATAAATTATCATGCCAGATCCATGTATGATCCTAATGACAATACTATTATTTCCATTGTTCATTTGCACTTAATTGCACAATCCTAAGCGCTGGCCCGGAACTGGTACGGTGGGAAAGAAAAGGCAGAAAAAAAAAAACGGCAAAGCCACGCGCCCTTCCGGTCCCAAAATGGCAATCCCACGCACCGCTAAGAGAGAAGAAAAAAAGAAAGAGAAAAGGAAGTCCGAGGTACTGTATCCTCCTCTATGCCACGTATTTGTATTGGTTGCCATCGGCTCGCTCCATGTAGTCTTTCTCGATCAATCTGTGTAAAGCAAGTGGTTAGCACGACTGCTCAAATGAAGCCAAATTGTATTGAAAGGAGAAAAAAGAGGGAATCATACTTCTCAATGTTGGTCTTAATCTCGGCGGGCTGGAGGGTGCCGCGGTGACGAGTGGCCTCGATCACCTCCGCCATGAGCTCAGCATGCTTGATGGTCTTGCGACTCTTCATGATGCGCACAATCGCCGCCTGGGTCTCGTAGTGCCGGTCGGCGGCGACTCGTTCATGAGTCGTCTTGTTCTCCTCCTTGGTCTCCTTCAACTGGATCTGGTTGATCTTGATGCGCATCTTGGCGTCGGTGAAGCTGGTATTGTAGGAGAAGGTGTCGGTTGTTTCGACCTCCTTACCCTTGGGCGTTTTCGTCAAGACGCGGTATTTGGCGCATGCGAGTGACTGCAGCGTTCGCTTCAATTCGGGGTCCGCTGACGGTGATGTTAGTTAAGCGTCAACTACAGCGAGAGAAAATCACTTACAAAGTCCCGTCGCGGCTTGAATATCAGAGTAGGGCAAGCTTTCATCCTCGCCGATGTCGTTGAAAAGAAGCAGCACAATTGCCTGAAATGAGCTGACCACCAGTTCCTTGGAACCCTTAGGGAACTTGGCCCGCAATTGGCAGTGTGCGAGCTGATGCTTCCAGTTGAGTCGGCGACCAGTGTGTTTGTTACAATAGAATTCTTGGAAGTCATTGATCGAGGTCGCGATGATCGATGGGATACGGACGGGAACGTCGGCGTACGTTGGCCACGCAGCGGCGGAGAGCACATTGACACTGAGGTCAATCGGTGGGCGCTCCTTGCGACTACGTTCTCGGTTGAAAGCAGTGTACGCCGTCATCTCGTCGCGCGCCACTTCCATATCCTTGAACATAGTCTCAAGGTTATGCGTAAAGCTTGATCCACATTCTAGTGAATGTCAGTCAGATGAAAAGCAGGGCCAAAAATGGGATTGGACGAGTAAATACCTCTCTTCAGACGTTCTAGCATACTCTTCTCGGCATCGTCGCTTGCACTTCGACCCATCAATAGACGCCTAGCAAGGTCGTTCTTGTAAAAGGCTTCAAACACCGCCTTCCCTTGCACAAACCGGAACAGGTCCAGGACTTGGTCGAGCTGGCGGTTGATCTCTGCATCCTCGTCCGCCATCGCGCCTTCTTGCTGACTAGCAGGCATCTTCCAACCTCCTTTCAATAGCCGATCCACATACTTGGCAATCATCTCTCCGGTCTTGGGGTTGTCGGTGCCACCAGTGGATTCCCCCTTCTTGCTAAGGTTCATGAATTGGCCGAATGCCTCACGCAAAGTATGACCGAGAGTTTCGTTCCGATCGAACGACTCAGCAAGTGTATCGTCGAGCTGTTTCTTAAACTGCAGTAGATGCACAACCATATCCGCTTCATTTTTCTCGTCGAAGACAATGTTAGAGCCCTCTTCGACAATGAAATGGCCGAAAGCGGACTTCAATTTGCTTGCCAGGTTTCGCCGAGTGAGAAGACTGTACAATTGTTTCAGAGCGGTCTTTTTACCCGATCGCATCAAGCCGAGCACGTCATTCTCACTGAGGAGAACAGCCTCGTGCTCTGTAACCAGTATCTCATCCAACAGCTCGGACAGCTTCTGCTTTGTACTTCGATTTAATGAGAATAGGCCACATCGTTCAACTTCGCGTTCGATCAGATGCTGGCTGTTCTCAGCGTATGAAGCGAGACCCCCGCTGGATTCCCGTTGAGCCCATGATTCAACGAAGCTGCGGGAGTCATCAATAAATAGCGGCTCAAATTCGCTGGCGTAGACATCGAGGCTGTGGAAGAGGTCCATAGCGTCTCTTAGTAACGTTGCGTCTGGGATGATGCTGGTCTCGGCGCCACGGTCGGCAGCGATGAGATCGCAGGCACCTCGTAATACTTTGGGCTTCAGGCTCTGATCAGCGAACACGTAGGCACGGAACTGGATCAGTCCCATTTCCTGGATCACAGGGAAATCCTTTGAGTGTAGGAGGAATGACTGGTCAAGATAATAGAAAATCCAGCGAACAGTAATCTGTAACAAGTTAGCTCTCAAGGCAATGGCCTCTAGAGGTACCAATGACGTACTAGTCTCGAGTGCCAAACCGACCATGCCTCGATCACTGCTCGCAATGTATCAACCTCTGTTCCACCTCCAGCTCTTGTAACAAGATTGTCCCGTAGCTTTCCAGCGACGTATTCCTTGCACCTCTCCTGTACCTTCTTGGCTAACAGGGCCGCTCGCTCTTGACGACATATGTTCTCCGCGCCTTTGTACAACTCTTCCAACGAGATTTCCGGCTTCTGGCCATCGAAGATAGCTGATAGTGCCGCATTCAGTTGTGCCCATGTCTTGTCAAAGTATGGCTCTTGGTTCATCCGCGGTCCTGTTCGAAGATTCTTGACGACAAGCTTCTTTGCTCCAGCATGAGGACTGAAGTTGTTCTGAAGGGCGTTTGCAGTGAATACCTGTGCTTTTGCTACTGGTGTATTCGCACTCGATCCTGCCATGCTGCGCACGAAAGCCGCGCCGTTCTTGGGCGGGGAACCAGAAAAGTTATACATCTTGTTTGGAGACACCGGGTGGTCAGAGGTGGAGCGTGAAGGTGAAACGGAGAAGCGGGACCGCTTCGAGGAAGGAGAGAGGTTCTGCGAGAGGGGGTTGCGCGAGGGATTCGAAGAGAGAAGCTCCGAGATGGTTCGCTGGGAGTGCGGTTGTGATGGCTCTCCTTGATCGGAAAGCTTCCTCTTGCCAGTGGATTTGCGCTTACCACTCCGCTGATCGGGGTCGGCGCTCGAGTTCTGCTGCATCCAGCCGGTTCAGTCCGACACGGGGTCTTAACAGTGAATGGATAGATCGCGATGATAGATCGATCATGTCTCCGCCAGGGCGGTCTGGGCGGAGTGGTTCGGGTTCGGGTGTTGAGGGGAATTGACGTTGCTCCTCTCTGAAGGTTCCAACCTCCGCACGGCGATAAGATAGCAACAGCTCCGGGGTCCGTGTGCCAGACACCGTCATAGTTGTCGGTGAAATGATTTTTCTATCTTTGTAGACTCCTCAAGTGCGCCATTATGGCTTCTATCTTATCAATCCGTAAGCTCACATTTTAGATAGTTGTGTTTAAATATCCCAAAATGTGACCTATCACTCTGCAGGCACACTAATCTCGGCTGACATGCAAGAAATATATCGAGATCATGATACTCTCCGCCCCGACCTAGAGAACTATAGGTCACACCTAAAATCTTATCCATGGAAAGCCGAGAGAGAATATGCCAAGTAAATGTGCATGGCTAAACAAATATATTCATTCATCGTCGAGCCGAAATGAAATGTAATGCATTCATGAGATGTGCCTCGAAAATCGCTTAACCTCCTACTCCGCTGATATATTACACGCCTTTCCTCCTGTACCTATTTGCCCATGCAGAATCCCGATGGCAAGCTCACGAGAACAGAGAGGGCCGAGTGTGCTGCTGCATTTCTTGGTCCTCAAACTGTGAATCCAGCGTGAGTAACAATAATCATGTCAGAAGAGGCAGGGAAAAACGAACCTCGAGGAAGTCAGTAGCGGTCACTAGAGCCATAAATGACTTGACGAGTTCGCAGAGGGCTTCATGATGAGCGGCACTGGTACTGCCACCAATCTTCGCAAACCGCTTGAAAACACCGACCATGCATGGTCGATTCTCGGCGATGAAGGCGCGAGTCTGTGCCTTAATCTGCTCATTGTGGGCTCCTCTGGAGAAAACGGCAGAGACAATGACACGGATCACACACAGAAGCAAGTCGTAGTATTTCCGAAGAGCATCCGGATTGTCAATGTCTGTAAATGTCAGTAAGGGGATCAAGAAGTGAAAAAAGTTGATGAAGACTGACCAATGCCAATGTCGGGATCGGCGGCGAACAACTGCGACTCACGGACGGAGTCGAACAGACCGCACTTGAGGACGTAGGTGGCTCCACTCTTGGTCTGAGACAGCTGCTGTAGCAGGACTAGCAAAGATTCATAGTATGCCAACAGGGAAGAAGTATCTGCAACGTGGTGGTGAGCAGTGTTCGCACGGAATTTGGGAAAAGAGATAAACCTACCAGCTGCCTGGGAATTCCGAAGCTCAACGGGAAGTGACCTGACGGCATCGAGCAACAGACTAAGATAGTTCGACTGAGATATCAGCTCAGCAAGAACGCAATCTGTCCGGCTATCCAGGGCTGCAAGGCAGTTCAAAAATAGAAGAGCCGAAGCACGGCAAGCCTCCTGCCCAGTATAAGCATCGTCGCAGACGGCCTCTACAAGACCAGGGCCTGCAGTCTTAACAATTTGTTGGCTGTGACGGCGGAGGCTCTCGTGTGCGGTATCAGATGAGGTAATGCGAGTGATGTAGTGGGAGCAGATGCTGTAGAGGACTTCTCTCAAAGATACATTGCCAGAAGCCAGCATGATACCGCGGACGGACACCTGGAAGAGCTGGTGAAGTTTTTCATCGATGACGTCTCCACTCCGAGAGGTAGGGGCCTCCGGAAGATCGGACGCAAGCTTGCTGATCAATGTTTCACCCAAACGTGCGAGTTCAATGGCTTCTAGTGATTCGCTTTCAATTGAAATTTCAAGCTTGGGTAGAATCATCTGAATAGCATGAAGGATGAAGGTCGGCCTGGTGGCGTCGTCTAGAACAGAGCAAGTAGTGATTGTGGTGACGAGCTCTGCCCACGAGCGGAGGGCAAGATAACGGTTGTAACTAATTTGTCGGCTTTGGTTGGTCGCCAGAATGAATATCTTCAAGCTTTCCGCTTCAGCCTCGAATTGTTCCACGCAGTGAGGCCGTCCGGGAAAGGTAGCAAGTAATTCGGACTTGCGAATGTGGATCAACTCCTCAACCTTGGAAATATCGTAAAGGACCAACGTGTCTCGTTCCTGGCCGGCACAATCCTCAACGCCAATATTGTGCAGAAACCCCAGCTTAGGCACTTGGAAGTTGCGTGAGACATCAAGGTCTGCAAAGTCAAAAAGGTCAAACACTGACGCATTAGAGACAGATTCACCGTTGTCCAATGTCGAGCTTCCCAGAAGAGTTGAGAGAATCCCGGCCTGGAGCGTGGGTGATCCGACCTTTGCGGCAGAGCGAATCTCAGTGGCAGCATATGCAAATAGATGGCTTCGGTAGAGAAGGAATTCCGCCAAGGCTGAAGTCGCATCGGTGACCCAGAATTCGTCTGTGAAAATGGGATAGCCATTCCAGGGGGTGTTGGGCCCGATGATGGGTTGTCCCGCAAACATGTTCATCAAGAAGCCATGCGCGCGCATCTCAGTCAGAGTGAAGTAGGTCGCGAGATTCGAGGACCACAGATGTTTTAGGACTTCAAAGGCCATGCGCTTGAGATGCACCGTGTATGATGTGATAGTTCCATCCAACTCATCAGGATAAGCCTGCAGGAAGCCAATGATGGCATGCAGCAATGACATCCGATTGGCGAACAAACCATCCGCAGGCACATCAAGGATATTTCCCAGGCAACTGAATCCAAGCAGGAGATGAGCTACAGTGGGGCGATCTGTGATCATACCCAAGCAGCTGTTCAAGAGGGCCAGAAGGCTTTCCCGAATAACATAGCCAGCTGCTCGCGGCCCACACTCCAATTCTCTTAGGTCCGGGTCCATCATGGCGACGAGTGAGCGCGTTACACTGTCAACATCCACCTCAGTAGCGAGGACCTCCACGATCTTGTTCGAGGACTGCCACTTTGTGATTTCAAAAGTGGACATCTTGTTGAGTTTGCGTGAACTCGTGAGTTTCTCTAGCAGGGCCATAGATGTGACGGTAAGTTGCTCATGGCCTGTACCGCAATAAAGACAGAGCGCAGGGACCAGAGACAAGTTGTTAAGCACACTATCTTCAAATGAAGCGAGTGAAGAGTTTGCCACGGTGGAACGGTGTCCCACAGACTTGGACTTGACCATGGGCTTGACGACGTTGAAGTAAGTCGACTGAAGATCCATAATCAAGTTCATCACCTCAACACTGCGGAGTAATGTCAAAACCAAAACTGAATCTGACGAAGCCTGAGCGACTTCTGAAATATCCAGTTGACTGATTGCGAACAGTGATTTCAGGACGTCTTCGTTGAAAAGCCACTCCATCACACGGGAAAACGCATGTAGGCGAACATAGGCCTCGAGGTTGGAAGCCTTTGCAGCAGACTCGGCAAGTGAGGGTTGGCTGAGAACAGTGACGAGATCCTCGTTGAAGGTCCGCAAAGTTGTCACAACGAACTCCAAGCAATTGAAGGTCAGCAACCGGGATTGATAGCCATTGAGATCCTGGATTCTTCGAGAAAGAGCATGACCAAGGATAAAGTCGACGTAAGGTTCAATTCCAGGCATGCGATATGCGGCTCCCAAAGATTCCGGGTAAGTAAGGGACAATGGCTTTTCACTCAGGTCCGAGGTGGGCGTGACTAGGGAGTTGATAAGAACCACAAAGGCATTGGTTTGATCAAAACCTTCGCCAATTTTCTGCAACGCCTGCTGTTCGTACCATAGGCTGTGATTGGAATGTGCAGGGGCTTTCATCAAGGTTGACGTCTCCCCTGCTGGTGCACTGATCAAAAAGGCGTTGATCGACTCCCACATATCGTTGCCATGACCGGGGGTTCTGTCGGTCATCAAGGCGGAGAGGGTAGTGAAAATCGTTGCCCTGAGATGACTTGGGATAGGACCCTTGCACAACATGAGAAGTTCCTCTGCAACCTTGAATGATTGATTTTGAAGCACCCATTCTCGGATGGCTTCACTCTGCTTGCACAAATGACCCATGAGGCGGAGGTAACAGGTGAGCATAACGGGCGATTCAGGTTCGCTCATATCCACAGGCCCCGGCTTCCGAGCACGTAGGAGGCCTTGAGCAGTGTGCGAGGTCTGACCGCTAGCTGGAGATTTTTCCGTGACTCTAGTTGCGTAGAGGTGTAATTCGGCGAACATCTGTGTCCAGTTCATATTCGTAGATCGCTTCAGCTTGGAAGATAGAAATTTTTCCTCCTCTGTCAAGAACCTGTGCGCAGCAGCGGCATTCTCCTCTCCTTCGGAGATCGAGCAGAGCATCTCGCAAAAAGCACTGACTCGGGGGACAGTTTGACGCTTAGAAGCCCATTGGAGGAAACCATAAAGATTACCTTCAACATCACCCCAAAACTCCTGCGCAGCA
The DNA here is from genome assembly GCA_023626575.1 of Penicillium sp. PF1803. NCBI lineage: Eukaryota > Fungi > Ascomycota > Eurotiomycetes > Eurotiales > Aspergillaceae > Penicillium > Penicillium sp. PF1803. Next base: position 83,599 of record JAMAGZ010000107.1, on the reverse strand, counting down.
TCTGCTCGATGTTCAAAAGCAAATGAAATAATCATCAAGAGGGACTCGAGGTGAGTTCGTGCCTCCACCAGACCGCGGTTCGTACTCGACGTCAGACCATCTCTCAACGCAGTTATTTGATCCAATCGTTGAGTGTCTTCTTCTGATTTGAGTTTTCGAACAGCATCAGGCATGTTTGCGATGCATGATTCCACAAACACCTCAAAACTCTCCATCAGTAGTTCTTTCATATAACCGCTGCAAGAACTAGAGTCTGGTAGGTTGATGGGACTTTCTTTCAAAAGCAATGCCACCAATTCACTGCGCGCGGGATCGGCCCACTCTTCGCTATTGACGCTGGCGCAAATCGCCAACATCAAGTCGAGTGCGCCGTCATCAAGGGATGCCATGAACATCTTCGTGCGCTCTTCGGCTTCTTTCTCCGGATCAACATTGGGAATGGGATCTGATGGGCCGTCGTCGAAGTACCAGCCGCTATAGATAGCTAACCACAAAGCGGTAATAGAAGCATGGAAATTCGGGAGTTTCCATGTTTGACCATCTGTGGCCTTGGTGATCACATCGTGCAGACCCCGAGCCTCGACTCGAGTACCGGAGCTTTCGGGGGAACCGTGACGAACAAAGGACGCGATTGCAACTGGAAAGTAGTGAATGAGTAGCCCATCCAGACGATCTAGCTTCTTCAGATGGGCGATCAGGAGGCGGAAGTCCTCGGCGCTGGTGAAGGTACCCTTAAAAAGGTAGAGCAAGATAGCCCCGAGTGACTCATGCTGCTGTTGTAGGCTGTGTCGTTGGTACTCGATAGCCTCCATGATGTCACGGTCCTCCTCCTGTCCCACGATAGAGGCCTTTTGGACTTGGTCTCCGAGAAGTGACAGCCACGTTTCGACGTCTCCCATGGACCCCAAGACCTTTCTGGAAAACAGAGACGCGTTCTGCATTTGTCTATTTTTGGTGTTCAGAACGAGTGCCAGAGTCTCCTGCATGATAGGCTGAAGGTTCTCTGGCCCTTCCGATTCGAGAGCTTCGCGGAAGATCAAGCGTAAACATTCGAGAAGAAAATGGCGGCGCTCGTGGAATCGCATAATCGCGGTGATAAGAAGAGATCGGTCGAGGACTTGGGAGTCATCCTGAGCAGCTAGGAACATCACCGCCGCCTCCAACTCGTCAATGTTCAAGGCATCGGCGAGCTGGAGTGCGCCTTGTTGGAAGTCTTCATTGATGGAGTACTCGACGTCGGCAACCGTGATTTTGCCTATGTTATTGTAACGAAGTTTAGAGACACATCCTCGGAATTTGCAAAGCAGAGCAGTGAAACAATTGGCGATCACTTACCGGACAGTACTGTTTGACGACTAGCATTGCTCTTCGCGGGTTTGTCTAGGAGTTTTTGGAAGTCCTGAATATGCGTTTCCAATTCGATGACCAGTCGCTCCACGTTCAGGAATGCGCTGTCGGGGATGGCCGAGAGGTCCTGGTACAAGCCTCGCAGGCTTGCCAGGTTCTCGTGAAGCTCTGCCATGACGGCGCGGGGTGGAGGAAGTGGGAAGGTTAGCTTCGAGCTCTGTTGTTTCCTGAAAGGCGCAACGCGATCAAAATTCCGGGCGGTCATCCGCTTTAGAAGTACTGCCGCTCCACAACACCACAACGGACGAGAAGCAATCGCCGAAACGCGAACGCCTTGACCACAACATGGCTGGCTGAGGCGAAACATTTCATTTGTGAGAGGCTAGAAACTTGATGTCGACTTGTGCGACAGCTTCAAATGAGCAGCTGCTCTGCCCGGCGCAATGGGGGAGATCTACTTGGACACGGCGCTCGGCCTGCTGTCCTCGGACAAGCAGAAGGAACGAGCTGATGGCTTAGCAGGTCTGATCCTCTCACTTTTTACAACAGCGAACAGGGTTTAATATTATTCAATCTTCAGATCTCAAACATATCCTGCAGCAAAACAAACACAGTCCAAAGCTGTAAGCACTGACATCAAATCAATGCAACTTCCCCTCAATGGACCTGCTAACACGCGATCTGGATTACTCTAAGACTGGAACTTAGTGACAAAGCCTGCCACAAGATCTTTGAAGCTCTTTTTCGTTTCGTTGCGGTAGAACGGTCGATTTACATCCGCGCTCAACGGTCAAATACCAAAAGCCCTTCAGCTACCCGCTTGTCAACATGCGCCTCGGTGCTTCGCACAGCAGTCGACATCTTTTTGCGCAACATTCGAGCCAAAACGGTCCGCGCGATCATTGATCACATTACGGAGACCATACCGGTTCCAGGGGATGGGCTATGGGAGCCGCTCAGTGTGGACTACACGAAATGCTTAACATCACTTCTTCAATACCCTCCCCATACCGAGCACCTGGGCGATTCGGACTGGGAAAGGCTGATCGATTTCTGCCTCGATGCGATCAATATACAAGAGGGCGATGAGAGTCAACTCAGCATTCGCAGTGGACATCGGTCTGCTCCAGAAGACTTGCTGGATGCAAGCGACGGCCGCTCGACTCCCCAAAGAATGACACCTGCTCCAGGCAATAGAGAGAAATTCGTGGGCGATAGAAATACCGTCGGAGAAGTTCTAGCTTGTATCCAGCTTCTGACTTCAAGCCCCAGCGCGCCTGTACAGGCTGCTGCGGAGAGCATCCTGAAAGGGCTCGTGGAATTTGTCAAGTCCCCATCCCTGATGGCCGGAAATGCACACCAACTGGCGTTCAGTAGTATCAATACAGTTGTTTCCAGAGTCTTTCTCGACCAGTCTGAGCTGGCCCGGTCATCCCTGACGGATCTGATCCCAGTAATTCGACGCTTATGGAGTACTAAGCTCCAGAACCTGAAGGATGAGCTTCTTGCCACAATCATGGTGTGCCTGGTCATTTTCGCGGATGCGGCTCAAAAAACGCCATCTGAGCCCCTATTTCGCTCAATCGAAGGACTGGCAAGCTCTCTTCATTCTGAATACGTGAGGCGGTCAGATAGGGAGTTGCTCCAGGCTGATGAAACAGTCTTCTACCAGAAAGGTGGACATGGAGATGAACCTGTTTATAAACCTCGCCTGGGAAATGCCCGATCAGAACACAGCTGGACTGTGATATGGGCGCTTGCGAACTTGCTGAAACTGACAGCAAAAGCTGCTGTTCAAGAATCCGATAATGCTGTTCCGGGGGAGCTCTCTAGCAAAAGACAACGTCTTACATCGGCTATAGATGATGTTTTTCGCGATGCTATATCTGGGACAGGTGCACAAAGGATCTGCGCATTACAAATGGTCCCTTTCCTCGAGGCTGAGGTTGACATCGATACAAAGGAGTCTTTTGTCCAGCGAGTCATTCCTAGCATCCTCGATGATAATAGCACAGTCTCCACTTGGACAATGATAGCATTGACAAGGTGAGTAGGCATATCACTGGCTCAGATGCTGGTACTAATTAGCCTTCTGATAGTGTTGTTAAAGGCCCCAGCGCCCGGCAGCTGAAAGGGTACTGGCCGCAAGCTGTAGATCTCGCGACTCGTGCATTCTCATCAACTGTGACGTCTAGAGCAGCCTGCAAGTTCTTGAGTACAACAATCGAGGCAGATCTGCTGGAGTACTCCATCGTATCAGAGAACATACGATCAATGCTCTCGTCTGCAAGTTTGAACGGCCCCTCCGCCATTTCTGACTCGGCTCTGAGCATGTGGGCCTCGATAGCTCGGAAAAGGCTGCAGTTGAGCCCTGGTACAGCACAAAATGCATCGCAGCAAATTTGCAGTTGGCTGAGGGAGGTATGGACTATCGGTACGTCACCTGAAAAGACCTTGTCTCAAAAAAATTCGAATCACTGATAGCTTGAGGTAGGTAATGTCACAGATCGACTTCAAACTGCCCAGATCGCTACCTTTGCTCGCCCGCTCGATTTGCTCAATCTCTTCATGGCATGTACCAACCGACCGTTCGAGATTCCTGATTTCCGCTACCGTGGACCATCGGGCCTCATCACTCGGATATGGTTCTACTTCTTTGAAAATGAAGAGCTTCTGAAGTATATGTTCGGGCCGAGCAGTAGAATCCTTCATTCAAACCCTTGGAATAATGGAGGCACATGGTCCTTGAAGCCATCGGTTCGACAAGATGCAGATGACTCGGTCATCATCGAAATTTTGCGAGCAAAGTCCGAAATGTTTCTTCAATCATGGAACACGATAAGCGAAGATAGATCGCTTCACATCACCACAGATACTTTGCAGGTTCTGATCTCTTTCTGCATTGTTTGTTCCCTTTTCGAGGCATGCCTTCCTCAGCAGTCGAGATCTCAGGTGCAAGGTCTTCAGCAAAACTGCAATACCATATGGAACTCCATCTGTAAGTTCATGTCATCACACGAGTCGACTGCCATCCAGCCATGCCTTGAAATAATATCACCAATCCTTGCGTTGGAGTCCGAACTTGAAATCTCCGGCATCGCGGCTGCTCTCTATCCTCTTCTCCGCCCGTTGGTGGAAATACTTGAAAACCTGCGTCAAACTTTGAAAGAAGATTCATCAAATCAGAGAGATATCATGGAATTGGACGATCGATTAACCCATCGCGGAGATGAGGTCTCTGTCAACCAGGCAATCCTCGCTTCGAATCGAGCGGCGAGTTGTCTCTTCTCTGATGCAAACACATTTCAACGTTGTGAGACTATTCGGTTGTCAATCCTTTTGAGGACACAGAAAGAGAATGTCACTCTGGAAGACCCTCTGTCAACCATTGTGGAGTATCTTACGGATCTGGACGAGCCAGATCTCCTATCCGCGCAAGGAGCTCTGCCTGCAGTCTATCGGAGATGCTCGAAGCTGCAGCAAAATGACCTGATCCAAGTTCTGGAGGATCTCGGAGAGAAATGCCTACAGTCATACGAGATGGAGCGTTGCGAAGCTTCTCACGACATCTGCATTCGTATGATGACTGCTTTGGTAGCATCATGGACAGATTCACAGAGTGACCACTTAAGCGAATCAGCTATGGACTTGTACAGCTGGTTCATGGAGGCTCTGATTACCAAGAAGAGAGCGTCAACCAATGTGTATATTGCTCTTTCTGCGCTTGTGCAAGCCGTCCTGGAGCTATGCCCATCGTATGGTAATCAGCAATCTCTCCCATCTCCACGAACTACACTTTTCATGATCCTGCAGGAGGGTGATGTTCAGGTCAAATTTAGCGTTGCTGGTTTTCTACCCACGTTATTTGAACGTTTCCTTCTTAAGGATCATGACGCAATCTTTGATGATGTTCTGGAGAGTCTGCCAAGAGATCCAGATTGGATCGAAGGGATTGCTCTTCGCCTCCTTGTGTTGTCAAGACTGGCCTCAAAGTGGCATACCTTATTGCGAAGGAGCATTTACCACATGTTCGAGACTCCAGCCCAAGTCCCGGATTCTCTCGGATATGCTCAAATTTGCATGGCATCTACATCCGCTGCTCTTGGGCTGCGAGACGGAAGAGAGTTGTTTCGACTGTTCGCATCTCAGATATTGTACACCTGGACCGAGACACAGAGTGTTATGTCCATGCCTTACGGCATCTTTGGATATGGCACCCTTAAAGAGATGATCATTGATGTGAAAGATGAGGTAGTTGGACAGATGATGATGCGTGCTAAGGAATCGGAAACCCAGGAACTTGCAAGCTTCCTTGACGTACCTCATGTCGAACTTCTTGAGGCATCATTCCATAAAGCGGAGGCATACAGTATTGCACGAGATATCAGCACACCCCCCGAGCAGGGAAGTCAGCCCAAAGGGGTTGAGATCCGTCTGAGGAAATTGCTTGGACCAGAGAGGTTCCTGACCCAAATAGAGGAAAACTTTCCGCAGATCATCGCAACTTTCTTCAGGACTCTTGATCGACATGAACAGATAGAGCGAGAATATTCAAAGCGTCCAAGCTTTCACTACGCACTCGCTATCCAGACCAAAATTAGCCAAAAATGCGCTTCGCAGAATTCCCTGCCAGCAAATCAGCAACCGTGTTTCCGAGCTCGCTACCTGCTAGATGAGCTCGAGTTCTTGTGCAAACGTGCGGGCTTTGAGCTGGAAACAATATGGTCACCGGCTCTTGCTACATTTGTCTGCAGGTCACTACTGGAGTCGATACACCCTGCAATGGGATCTCTGCGTACATGCTCCGTTATCCGGAAGATTAGAGTCCTTGTGTGCCTTGCAGGTCCAATTATGCTTGAGAATTACCCACTTGAGATGATCCTCAATGCCCTTCGCCCTTTCATTGTCGATGTCCATTGCTCTGAAGATGCCCTGGGAGTCTTTTGGTACCTTCTCGAGGCAGGGAAAGATTACTTGCTGCGGAACCCCGAATTCACAGCTGGCATCTGCCTCTCAACCTTGGTGACGCTTCGCAGGCTCTTTTTGTCATCCCCTGAAAGTACCACACAACAGAGTGAATTTCAAGCTGTGCTATCTGCCGCACAAACCTTCCGCGAGTGGCTTTGTCGGTTTATGAACAACTGTCAATCCTCAGAATGGAGCAATAAAAACCGGCAGTCTTTTGCAGAGTTGTTGGACTTGGCACGGGAATTGCCTTCTCTGACGAACTCCCCAACTGTTCAAGTTGAGAATGACCTTGTCTTCGCTATACTTAAAGATCGCGATTCCACCCAGTCTCTCTTAAGCAAACCGGTTGCGGATCTGGTGCTCTCTTTACTGTGCCCCGAATTCAGAGGAGATGTGAGGGATGGCAATAGTAGCTTCAGCAGTGATTTGGATCCTGGGTCCCACATCTTTTCATTGTGGGAAACACTTCACAAATTCAATGACGGCCCAGAGTACCAGCTGTGGGCCGCTAGAGTCATTGGGCGCTCCTTTGCTGCCACTGGAAAAATCAATGAGAGATTGATGCGGGAGCAAGAGCATTCCTTATTTCAAATACCGGATTTGAATGATCACTCGGATCCGGCTCATCAGTCGAAGAATACTATCCTTCAATTACTCTGCAGCAAGCTTCAAGCCCAAGATCACACGGAATCTGGCTTGATTGAGCGGACACTACAGGTCATTATCAGCCAAAGCACCGATGCCAATGGTTTCCAGGCGTACATCAATATCATTCCCGAGTCCCTTCTGCCAGCTCTCCTTTGGAATCCATACTCGTGCCCGAAATTGTCACTTCCAGCAGCGAAGCTTGAGATCTGCGACCTTGGTCTTCAAGAAGCTGCTGAGCCCTTACCTCTTGCTGAGTGGGCCCGCAATATTAGTCTCTCATTGTCCAGCGCTACTCCGCATGACCCCGTCATTGGACCTCTGCGCGCGGTTTTACACACAGTTCCTGGATTGGCAGTGCAGGTCTTGCCGTATATCATCCATGAGGTGCTGCTGTCCGAAGATAATGGAGAAGGTCGACTTCGACAGGCGATCTCCAGGCTTTTCAACGATATTCTCGTCAAAGTCGGTGAGGCAACCATGCCGCATGCTCGACTTGTCATCACCTGCATCCTGTATCTTCGAAATCAGCCTGTTCCCGGCGAAACTACGATCGTTGACCGCGATAAATGGCTTGAAATCGAATATGGCCAGGCATCTTCAGCTGCACATCAATGTGGGCTGCAAAAGACATCTCTTCTTTTCCTCGAGATCGAGGCATCGAGGGTGATTTCAGGATCCCGCCGCTCCTCGGTGGTTAAATACGAACCGCCTGTTGGGCTTCTGCATGATATATTCAAAAACATCGATGATCCAGACCTTTTTTACGGCATCCAACAAAGCTCATCTTTGACAACCGTGATGGAGAGGCTGGAGTACGAGAGCTCAGGCCTGAAAAACCTTCTCTTCCAGAGTGCGCAATACGACAGTGAGGTTCAGATGTCGGATAGTCCCAATCCCTTTGGAGTTTTGAGGGCATTGAACGCAACAAATCTTCAAGGCATAGCCAATACAATGTTGTCTGCCTCTGGCAGTGCTAATAATGTGCCGGCCTCTTTCGACAGCATGCTGCAGGCAGCAACAAGTCTCCAGCAGTGGGATATTCCAGTCTCACCACTGGATGTTTCACCCTCGGCGACAGTTTTCCGCGCGTTCCAGAGTTTGAACACCTCAGCATCTTTGTCTGAAGTTGCTGTTTCGCTGGACAACTGTCTGTTGACAATATTAAAGACGATGAGCGAAACCGGTCAATCAACAATTGAGTTGCGAAACACGATGCGTGCACTCGGGATCATGACCGAGATGAGTGATGTTCTACAAGTCTCATCAGCCCAGGAGATGAAGGACGAATGGGAGAAAATCATGGCTAGAAGCAGTTGGTTGAAGACTGAAAGGTGAGTTTAACTATTACTGCGAACATTCCTACTTCGACAACATAATCTAATAGATATAGCTATATTGAGGTTGGAGAGATATTGAGCTGGCACGAAGCATTGTTCTCTTCGATTAGGAAGAATGCATTGCTAACGTCCAAGTCAAACCTGAGTTCAGCAGACTCGCGACTGCTCGAGGCAAAGGTTTTCCGCCAATCACTGGAGATCACAAGGAGTCATGGTGTTTCCCAGGCTTCCTTGAAATCCGCAATCAGCTTGTCAAAGCTTGCCGAGCCTTGCGCTGAACTGGGATTGAATATTGACGGTGCAGCGAAGTTTGACCTTGCCAACGTTCTTTGGGACCAGGGGGAAATGACTGCGTCGATTCGCATGTTGCAGCAGCTGAAGGGACAAGGCGACTTGCATAAACAAGCCATTCCACTCAGTCGTGCGGAGCTTCTTGTGACCTTGGTAAGTGATTACACAACCCTTGCCAACTTTTGAGTCTAACAGATCTTTACAAGGGGCACCACGTCGCCGAGGCACGACTAGAGAAACCCGAATCAATCCTCCAGGACTACCTGTATCCAGCAGTCAAGGAGCTGAAAGGTGTCTCAGAGGGGGAGTCCGCTGGGCGGGTCTACCACGGCTTTGCAAGCTTTTGTGACCAACAACTCCTGAACATTGACGGAATGGAGGACTTCAAACGAGTCAAGCAACTACGTGATCGCAAAGAAAAAGAACTCCTCGGCCTAGAAGAAATGATGAAGAATGCAGAAGGTCGAGAAAAGGAGTCTCTCAAAATCTTCCGTGCCAAAGCAAAGCAATGGTTTGATCTCGACGACCGTGAATACCAGCGTCTCTTGCGAAGTCGAGAGGCCTTCCTACAGCAGTGCCTTGAAAACTACCTGCTTGCTCTGCGGGAAAGTGAGATTTACAACAACGATGCTCTCCGATTCTGTGCGCTTTGGCTTGACCAATCAGACAGCAAGACTGCAAACACCGCAGTATCCCGATATGTCAACGATGTACCAAGTCGCAAATTTGCACCTCTTATGAATCAATTGTCATCCCGCCTCCTCGATGTCACCGATGATTTCCAGTCTCTTCTCACGGGATTGGTTTTCCGGATCTGCGCAGAACATCCATTCCACGGCATGTACCAAATCTTCGCTAGTAGCAAGTCAAAGGGTGGGAAAGACCAATCCTCGCATTCTCGTTTCCGGGCTGCAAACAAGCTCGTGGACCGCCTGAAGAACGACAAGGACATTGGCCCGACATGGATTTCAATACACAACATGAACATTACCTATGTCCGTTTTGCCATTGACAAGCCCGACAACAAATTCAAGACCGGTGCGAAGATTCCTCTGAAGAAACTGCCCACAGGGGATCGTCTTGGGAAGGATGCGGAGACGTATAAGCTGCCACCACCTACAATGAAAATTGAGCTCCGCGCAGACATGGAGTACAGCGATGTTCCTTCGATTGCTAGATTCAGCTCGGAATTTACGCTTGCATCTGGTGTTAGCGCTCCTAAGATTGTGAGCGCCGTGGCCACTAACGGCGTCCGATACAAGCAGTTGGTGAGTTATTTGGCCTCCTCTCTATTCGTCGCATATACTAACAAACCTTTAGTTCAAAGGCGGAAACGATGACTTACGCCAGGACGCAATCATGGAACAGGTATTCGAGCAAGTGAGCAGTCTTCTGAAAGATCATCAACCTACACGCCAACGGAAACTAGGAATTCGGACGTACAAGGTTCTTCCGTTGACTCTGAATGCTGGAATCATCGAATTCGTCCCAAACACCATCCCCTTGCACGACTATCTCATGCCCGCGCATCAGCGCTATTTCCCCAAGGACATGAAGCCCAGCGCCTGCCGCAAGCACATTGCCGATGTACAGACCAGATCGTTCGAACAAAGGGTCAGAACCTACCGTCAAGTAACGGAGCACTTCCACCCTGTGATGAAATACTTCTTTATGGAGAAGTTCAGTAACCCGGACGACTGGTTCAGCAAACGGTTGGCGTATACGCGAAGTACTGCTGCGATCTCCATTCTGGGTCATGTCCTCGGGCTTGGTGATCGACATGGTCACAACATCCTGTTGGACGAAAAGACAGGAGAGGTGGTTCATATTGACCTGGGTGTGGCGTTTGAACAAGGCCGCGTTCTCCCTGTGCCCGAGGTGGTGCCCTTCCGATTGACTCGAGACTTGGTTGATGGATTCGGCATTACCAAGACAGAAGGCGTCTTCCGGCGCTGTTGCGAGTTCACCTTGGAGGCACTTCGACAAGAGTCATACAGCATCATGACCATTCTTGATGTGCTCCGATATGATCCATTGTACAGTTGGACTGTGTCTCCACTTCGAATGAAGAAGATGCAAGACAACCAGGACGCTGGTGACGGACCACCTCTTCTGCCTGGCGCACAAGACAAGCCTTCCACCAACGAACCAAGCGAGGCTGATAGAGCTTTGACTGTGGTGGCGAAGAAGTTGAGCAAAACGCTGAGTGTTACCGCTACAGTCAACGAGTTGATTCAGCAAGCAACCGACGAGAAAAATCTGGCTGTCCTTTATTGTGGTATGTTCTTTTGGTGTATGTGGTCCTGATCGTGTCGTTTGCTAACTTGTTCTTAGGATGGGCCTCTTATGCTTGACGGGGACAAGGGCTTGATTTTCAGCGTGTAAATATTGCATCCATGCCACGAATGTCGATAAGGAAAACGGGCACCGGGAGTCCTCGTATCAACAAGAATGCTTCTTAAAGCAGATTTGGATGTTCCCAGTCTCGTAGAATTCTCAATATTCGGGGTCTCTGTAGTATAACAGTCCAATACGGACCGGCCAATGGAGGAGGGGTTCAAAAGAGAAAAGAGAAAGACTATGCATTTATCTAGTAAATACCACGTAGCAATTAGTGTATTAGTGTATGTACTCGACAATGCATAGTAGTTAGTTGTCAAATCGATCTTGAACTAGGACTTTTGGTGAGTTGGACAGTTGTACAGCCTTTTCGACCGGCCTAGACGGCCGACACTAAGAAAATGCTGCGCCTCATCGGTCTTGAATTTGTCATCGAATCATTTTGTCGCATTCTAAATCCTTATTTGCTGGGACTTTCCTTAGCCCATCAGCTGTCTTGGGTGCCTACCCTGGAGGCGTCAATTCAACGGTTGTTGTGGATTTCGTGGCGTTTCCGGAATTCAGGTGTCATCGCTGGGTCGGCGCGAAAACATCCCATACCTATCGCCTAGTCCCTCAGGATATCAGCTAAGAATCTTTCGAAGCTCGATTTTCAACTGCATTGTTTCTACCCTAATCTATCGCACATCCTGAATATTTGACACAGCTTGGTCTATCGACCTTGGTAACCCCTGCCATGGCTGACGTGCCTAATCGAGGAATTGTCGTCATTTCCGGAGGTAGTGCCGCGAACAATCTTGTGGATGTCTTTGATGCCGTGCGAGACAGCAAGAACTGCTTGCTCAGTTACATTATCCCGATTAGCGACAATGGTGGCTCCTCATCGGAGCTGATCCGAATCTTTGGGGGCCCTGGAATCGGTGATGTTCGAAGTAGGCTCCTTGACACGCGACACTCCGCGAGAACTCTGCTGAAGGGTATATTTGGCTGACTCTGTAACCACAGGTCGCCTTGTTCGGTTAATTCCCGACTCGCCTGCCAATTCTGAGCGGACTGCGATCAAAACGCTCTTCAATCATCGCTTGCCCGCTCAAGCAGGGGCAGCGGCGCATGAATGGCTTACCATCGTTGATGGCACGTCTAGCCTATGGAGGTCCATCACCCCTGCGAAGAAAGAATTGATCCGCTCATTCTTCAACATGCTGAACTTGGAAATTCTCAAGCGGGCTCGTCCGCCGTCTTCTACTTTCGATTTCACTTCTGCCAGTGTTGGAAATCTGTTCCTTACGGGTGCGCGACTCTTTAGCGGCAGTTTCGAGAGCGCAATCTACCTCCTGGGAAGCATTTGTGGCGTGCAGTCGGATATAGTCCGTGTTATACCCGCGATCAACTCCAATTTCTCACACCACATATCTGCCACTCTCGCCGATGGCACTGTCATTGTTGGTCAGAATAGTATTTCCCATCCAAGCGAGACTACAGCCCTCCAGCCCGACCGTGGCAACAAGCCCAGACGGCCTAGCCTACTTCTTGCGGACGGAGATGACCTAGAAGACACCGGCTCTGACGCATCTGATACCGTTTCTTATGAAGAGGATCATCTCCCCGGGTCCCTCACTACTTTGCGAAACAAGAATATCTCGTTCAGCAAAACAGAGAACGAAGACCTACCCTGCCGAATCAGCAGGATTTGGTACATCAATCCCTACGGACAAGAAATTCGACCACCAGCAAACCCGCGTGTTCTGGAGGCATTGAGCGATGCCCAGGCTATCATCTACAGTATTGGCTCATTGTATACCTCCATCATCCCAGCAATCATCCTCCGTGGCGTTGGAAAGAATATCATGACCAGTCCAGCCCGCCATAAGATTCTCATTCTGAATGGTTCTTTGGACCGTGAGACTGGGCCTCCATCTGCTCCATTCTTAGCGTCGGATTTCGTCGAGGCTATCGCGCGTGCCTGCGAGGAAAGCCGTGGACGGCATCCACATAGAGCTCAGCACATCGAAGAATCGCCATCCTCCCCGGAAACCATTCGGCCACGTGCCCCTCTTCCATATACTGCATATGTGACCCATATATTGCATCTAGATGGCCCTGGAACGCCCCAGGTGGACAGGGAAAGGCTGGCAGAGATGGGTGTTGAAACATTGCGCTTGTATGGACGCAAAGTCACAGCCATGGAGGGAGGTAAGGAGGTTTGCGTGGGTATGAAATATGACCCTAATGCCTTGATCCAAGCCCTTGAGGTCGTGCTGGGAAAAAAGGGTGATGCCATGGTGCGTGGAGGTCTTGGTAGTGGCCTGGGCCGGAGGAATACTCTGGACCCTGGCCAGCGAGATAAATAAGACGGGGAAATGAAGAAAGGAACCTAAAGGACTTGAGGGTTATTGTACAGTATTTTATCCTATCAAATTGAGGAAATTAAAAGAGAATCGTGAAAGGAGTTTACCCGAGTCCAAAACGTAGCTATTCGATTATTAGGTACATAACACCCAGAAAATGCATTGCTCATCCTAGTCGTAAAGTGCTGGAAAATGGGACACCTGTATGTATTAAACGCCATGCAAGCCTATGCTCCAATTTGCCATGCTAAAAGAAAGGTATTCGAGAGGTTCACGCTTTACTCGGTGGGATTGACCGTCGCTTCTTGGTCATCACTTTCAGCTTCAATGGTATGAGGCTTCTCCGTGGTCCACTCGACTCGTTCCGTGTAATGGTCTTTCGGCAAACTGGGCAAGTTCCCTTGATCTGCTTGCCTTGGTCGAGTCGTTGATCGTCGACTGATTGAAGGTATTCGACGATGCACTTGTGACAGAAGAGATGTCCTGCGATCAGAAAAACGTCATGTTAGAGGACAGTCATAGAACAAAAAGGGCATGGCAGTGATGAGACTTACCACATGAAGTGCTAGTGGCATCCTCCAAGGTATCCATGCAGACTGGGCACTGATATGCTTTCAACATGGAGCGAGCTTTGTCCGCCTCCTCCGTGGACTGGGCCTTGACGGCATCTTCACGTTGTTTCGCGAGTACCTTGGCGAGAGCGGATGAGCCTTCAACCTCGGTCAGGTCGATAGACTCGATGGGACTTTGCGGGCCGTTGGGGGGTGCCGAGCTATCGGGGACATCTTCGTCATGCCGGCGCTTTCGTTTTGTGCCTCGGGGCATCGCGTGAGGATCTGGAGATGGGGAGGATCTGGAGGAGTTGGATGGTGATGAGGAGATTTGGCGAAGGTGGCGAGGGGAGAGATGTGACCGTGCCGAGGTGAGGTCAACAATTGAAAATCGCCGACTCATCGTGTGATAACTTTTAAGCAAACGCAGGCGGAACTGTCGTCGATTGGGCGCTTTCCGCGGAAGGCAATCGAATCAAGCGGGGCTGGCCCTTATCAGAGAGGTATAGAATATCACCCTGCCTTTCCGGAAGGTCCCATGGGTAATATAATCAATTATAAGTAGTGCGCTGGCGCCTGAAAGGCTAAGAAGGTGACAAAGACAAGGAGCAAACGCAAGTTGTATGTAAAATGGTTCGGCTGCAAGAAGCGGAGATGGCAAAATGGCGGCATGGGTCGTTATCGATTAGTGATAAGAGGCCTGAAAGAGGTAGGCGGTCAACGATACCGGCATCACATTTCTTCCGCTTCCTGCATGACGCCCAGATATCGCGATAGGAACTGATATGGAAACTGCTCCATGATCCTCTACACGCCATCACCTTATCCTCAATATCAAGCGCAGTCTTCGACCAGGCTGCAGTCGCACGAGCTGCCATGACATGAAACGCGCAACTTCAGCTACTGTATGATGTTATCCTGGAATCCCTCCTACACTCCTTATTCCAGGGGTGTTGTGAGGTCGGCGCGCTTGAGATTGCGCCCAGCACCGGTTGTCCACACACAGACATGGCAGTTGCCTGTACGAGGACGTGCAAGGCTATACTCTACGCCACTCAATGATGAGACTAATCAGAAAAGACCTCTCTCGGGTATGTTATTGGAATCAGACCTGTCGCAAGCAGAATCAAATTTCTTGAGACCGATAGGCTGACCCGGCCCAGTTCCTGCTTTACCTAGGTTTAACGAAATTGGTGTTCAGCATCTCAGCGACTATGTACATAAGCAGGTTTTCCCGAACAAAGGTCGGGTTCCTGACCCCGAACTCGTCGCCCTCTCAAAAGATCACCTAGCCAGACACGACCTTCTTGGCAAATCTCAGACTGGAGCCGACCCGATCGCCTTTGATCTCCCGCCTCTTCACGGCCAGACACTGGATGAACATTTTCACAAGCTTGGAATGGATGCATCGGAACCATACTTGACAAATGCCAAAACATTTGCAGCTCTAAGCTGTCCGACAAAGCCGCGCAAGTGGGTCAAGCGCAGTGGATGGACCAAATATAATGCAGACGGCTCATCGGAGCCTGTGGATGCACCCAACGAGGAGATGTTGACTTTTGATACCGAGGTCATGTACAAGGACAACCCATTTGCGGTCATGGCCTGCGCTGTGAGTCCGACAGCGTGGTATGCGTGGTTATCTCCTTGGCTTTTGGGGGAATCTCAAGAAAAGGTGCAACTGATACCTTTGGGAGACCCCTCGCAGCCACGAATCGTGGTTGGTCATAACATTGGTTATGATCGTGCCAGAGTTCTGGAGGAGTATGACCTGAAACAGACTCGTAACTTTTTCCTCGATACAATGTCTCTTCACGTCGCCGTTAATGGCATGTGTTCTCAGCAGCGACCAACCTGGATGCGCCACAAGAAAAATAAGGATCTGAGAGATAAAATTGCAAGCGATCACAACTCGGTGGAATTGGCCGCGTTGCTCGAGAATAACATGCTCAGAGAAGAGGAGGAGGAATTGTGGGTGGGGAGAAGCTCGGTGAACTCCTTGCGGGACGTCGCCAAGTTTCATTGCGACGTCACGATAGACAAGGCTCAAAGAGACTTTTTCGGCGAGCTTGACCGGGGAACTCTCCTCACAAAATTGGACGAACTACTCGACTACTGCGCTGCCGATGTTGCGATAACACATCGGGTCTTCAGAAAAGTCTTTCCAAATTTCTTGGAGACCTGCCCCCATCCCGTCAGTTTCGGTGCCCTTCGACATCTCTCTTCCGTCATTCTTCCCGTGAACCAGACTTGGCAGGAGTATCTCACTAGGGCTGAAGAGACCTACCACAAACGTCTCGACGATGTCCAACGGAAACTACTGGAACTGTGCGACGAGGCTTTGAAGGTGAAAGCAGAACCAGATGTCTACACGAGTGATCCTTGGCTACAACAGCTGGACTGGTCTGGTCAGGAGATCAAGATGGTCAAGGGCAAGAAAAAGGGCGATCCTCCTCGTCCTGCTGCAAGGCAGAAGAAACCGGGCATGCCAAAATGGTACAAGGATCTTTTCCCTTCCAGCAATGCCGACATCAACCTCACCGTTCGAACAAGGATTGCTCCCATCCTGCTCAAGCTGTCTTGGGATGGTTACCCTCTTGTTTGGTCCGATAAGTACGGATGGACTTTCCGGGTTCCTCGTGATCAGGTCAAAAAATACGAGAATCAACCGGTTGTTGTCTGCGATATGGCACAGGAGGAAAAGAATCTGCAGCTACGCGATGATCGAAAGAACACCTACTTCAAAATCCCTCATAAGGATGGCCCGCAGGCTCGGTGCACTAATCCTTTGGGGAAGGGTTACATGCAGTATTTTGAGCGTGGAATCTTGTCTTCTCAGTTCGCGCTTGCCAAAGAAGCATTGGAAATGAATGCATCGTGTTCTTATTGGATCAGTGCCAGAGACCGAATCATGGGCCAGATGGTGGTTTACGAAGATCAAACTCAGAAGAATGGCTCCGCACAAGATCCGACTGATAGTCGGTTAGGCTTCATCCTGCCTCAGGTCATCCCCATGGGTACCATCACTCGCCGTGCTGTTGAGAACACCTGGCTCACTGCAAGCAATGCAAAACCCAATCGTGTTGGGTCCGAGCTTAAAGCCATGATCAAGGCGCCTCCAGGCCATGTTTTCGTTGGTGCAGATGTTGATTCTCAAGAGCTGTGGATTGCCAGTCTTGTTGGAGATGCGCCATTCCAGCTGCATGGGGGTAACGCGATTGGTTTCATGACGCTGGAAGGTTCCAAGGCTGCAGGGACCGATCTGCATTCCCGCAGTGCTTCGATCCTGGGCATCTCGCGTAATGACGCCAAGGTTTTCAACTACGGCCGTATCTATGGAGCCGGCGTCAAGTTTGCGGCCACGCTTTTGCGCCAGTTTAATCCTTCTTTGACGGAGAGGCAAACGCAGGAGACCGCAGCTAACCTTTACAAGGAGACCAAGGGCACTCGGACTTCACGTCGTGCCCTCAGCGAGACTCCATTCTGGCGAGGCGGCACTGAGTCATTTGTATTCAACAAGCTTGAAGAGTTTGCTGATCAGGAGAGGCCAAGAACCCCCGCCCTCGGCGCTGGCATCACGGAAGCCCTCATGCGCCGCTTCATCAACAAAGGTAGCTTCATGACTTCTCGCATCAACTGGGCTATTCAATCGTCCGGTGTTGACTATCTTCACCTCCTCATTGTGGGTATGGATTATCTCATCCGGCGTTTCAATATCCAGGCCCGGCTGTCTATTACCGTTCACGACGAGATTCGCTATCTAGTGAAGGACGAAGACAAGTACCGCGCTGCACTCGCACTTCAGATCGCCAACGTTTGGACACGCGCCATCTTCTCACAGCAAGTTGGTATCGATGACCTCCCTCAGTCTTGTGCATACTTCTCCGCCGTGGATATTGATCACGTTCTGCGGAAGGAGGTGGACATGGACTGCATTACTCCTTCACACCCTCACAAAATTCCTCATGGCGAGACTTTGGATATCTCTCAACTCCTTCAAAAGAACGAGGCAGCGTTCTTGGATTCCTCCATCATCCCCACATTCCCTCCCAATCCCGAAAAATACGACTATATACCTCGCGAATCGGTCATGTCCACGCTGCAGGCATCCAATGATCCCGCATTTATCAAGGCGCAGATCACTAAGGATGACAAGGAGCTTCGCGAGATCATCAGGGATAAAGCACAAGCTGCTAGTGCCGGAAAACCCACCACACCTCGCTCCTCAGCCTCAAAAACCAGAGGCAAGTCCACTGGGTGGGTGTCGGCGGAGCCCCAACGCGCGGTTCTGATGGACATGGAATCCGGCTTATATCCTGATTTCCGAACCCCTCGCCCACCCTCCAACGGAAATGGCAAGCAGCAACATCAGGTTGGCATGTACCGGTCTTCTTGGAAGCCTCGACCTACTGCGCGCGCTTAGCCTTGACCTCTACTTCTTCACCCGACCCTTTACCATCTCTTTTATATTCTACTTGACCCCTTTTCTTTCCCCTTTTGTACCTAATCTTTTTTCACCTTACCTTGTTTGAATAATGGGTGAGCAGGCTGTATGTTTCATGCTTTTATGTGGATTGCATTGGGGACCAGCATTGGGACGGCGTCGAAGTGGTTATCTCTAGTGTGACGATAGTGTACAAAATGCACATGCATCTCCAGTTCTGGCTTGAAGCAATATTATTCCTCACACATATTGGGTCAATGGTTTGGAATGTAAGGTTCACCAAAATGGCGTGAGCCTCCATGTATCGATTTCACGTCTCCTTCCACATCGAGGGAACACTATGAAAGTCAGTTTACGTTCACTTGGGACATGAAAGGCTCTTTCCACTCACGAAACCTCGATGACAGCGCATCTGCCTTCCTGGACAATTTTGGTTCCCTCCTGTAGAGCTTGATCCAACTCGCTCTGCACCTTCACCGTTGCGGCCCAAGCGTTACCAGCTGCCGCGGCAATTCCTGGATAGTCAGGAGAGGGCTCGAAGGAGATATTGAGATCTAGGTGAGAGATTGTCAGCTTTTGTTCAAGGGGTTTCGAACGGTCCTTATTATATGTTGACAAACCTTTCCTGTTAGACTTTGATGCTAGCCCGTCTTTATGAACTAGAAGGGCCGACACCTTAGGTGCGTTCCAGCCCCCGTTGTTCAAGACAATCATCAGGAATGGAACGTCATAGCGTCTGGCGATCCAGTAGACACTCTCCATCTGCGAGAAGAGGTATACTCCGTCTCCAACACTGCCATCATGTCAGTATCCTGTTAAGATATCAAGCGGGCGTTACGCACATTCCGCAGACGAAAGCATTGGGCTGGGCCAGTTTTACTCCCAGAGTGGCACCACCACCCCAGCCCAGACCACCCGCGCCGCTGCCAACAAGGCTTCCCGGCTACGGAATACTGTTAGTCATGCCAAAGTTGTGTGGATAAGAGCAACGGCCTACCTTCACCAAGTTGAGATGATGGATCAATAATCCAGCATTGGTAACAGCCTCCATAACAAAGGTTGTATCCTGGGGGACGTGCTGTCGCAAACGAGATGTAAGATATGGGACGCTAATCACACCATCTTCTGGCGGCGACTGCAAGCTGCGAAGCTCCTCACGCCATTTTGTGTAACGTGTTGAGCGAGCCTCGAACCCGGCAGCATAGTCTGCTCTGTTCAGATTCTGTTGGTCCAAGAATGTGTTGAGCTGCTTGAGGGCAAGTTCGCAGCTGACTTTGATCCTGCTTATAGCGTTGATAGAGAACACTGGAGCGAATGGTTAGCTATGCTCTAAGTGGGACGCCCCGTGAGACCTACATGGCATTTGCTGCTTGAGCGGATCAACATCGAGGTGGAATATCTTGGTTCCTTCAGTAGTCAGTTAGCAGATGCTCCAAATACTGAGGGAAAGTCTTGCCTTTTTGGGGCTTGCCAGCGGTGGGAATCCATGGCACATCACAGTCCAAGATTAGGATGACATCGGCCTCGAGAACTGCTGGATGGGTAGTAACAGTCACGCCCAAATAGGCTTCATGGTCGCTTCTGATGCAAACGTCGGACCCAACCATCTCAACGACACCAATTGGTAGCTTGTCGCAGAGTTCTGCTAACAGAGGAGGCGCGTTGCGGTTTCGGCCTAGATAGCCGGTGATAACAAGGGGTCGCTTTGCGCTCATGAGAGTCGTCGCAATTAATTCAACCTCTGTGTCTGTTAGAACATGTTAATACCTCAAATTTAGTTTTCTTACCTGACTCGGGCAGGGCACTAGGCAGAACAGGGGTCAACGTCTCTTCCTCGAGAAACTTTCGGTCCACTTTCTGTAATTCTTCTGTGAGTAAAGTCTTCCTTTCTGTTCTTGTCTGAGATGGAGACATACTTCCTCTAGGACTTCTCGAGCAGCCATTAGGTATGTTGGACCCTTTGGGTCAGACAGGGAGAATTGCAAGGCTCTGTTCACCAATTCCTTGATGTTGCGCCCTGTCTTGATCTCCGCGGAATACCGGCAATATTGGCGAAGAATTGCGGCTTGGTCAGGCACATCTTGCAGCCAATGGATGAACCTTTCGTGCTGTTAGATGACGACTAGTAGGGGAGGTTGTTGCTTTCATACTCTGTTCTTGAGCCTGTTAATTCACCTCTCTGCGTGTAGGGGCTGAGACCAGCAAAGCATAGAACCGGCACTCGGCCGACCGATGCATTATGGATAGATTGACCCAATGCTAGGGTACCACAATCAACGTGGACAATCACACATTGCTAGTACGGATTAGTATATTAGAATCAAGGCATTGTGAGCAGAATGGATGATCCTACAGGAATTCCCGTGACCTGAGCATAGCCTAGGGCGGCGGAGAGCGCGACCAGTTCCGAAGGGCAAGTGATGATATTGGGGAACGTGGTTGAGTTTTCTATATTCAATTGCATCAGAATACAATCATCCCATCCACATTCTCTTTTCTGAGCGGACCTTGTTTCGCTTTAATCATGGCCTCAAGCATGGCAGGGTGGTCGCTCCCCCTGTGTACATTGTCAGGTATGCTGTTTAATGCTGTCAATGCGATTGACTTACAGATTGACAAAGCAATGGGTCACTCCGGCCTCGGCTTCAAGCGAGGTTAGCAAGCTTGTTTGAACCCTGGGAACACTCTACTTACACAGGGCTTCAAAGAAGCCGTCGGCCGCGGAACTCAAGCCGCCATCGTCTCCATTCACGTCCTCGTCGTAGCGAGCTCTTTTATTGCTTCTTGGCTCACTCATGATGCTGAAGTGTTAAAGGCGTGGTTACAGTACGGTTGGTTGCTTCCAATGGCGTTGACTGGGGGCTGGAGAGGTAAAAGAGAGTGTGTAACCTCGATTTCTCGGAGGGTTGAGGAGTGTGTACATCGCCAAGCTGGGGCAGCTGCAATAAGTTGTCCGCAAGCCAATCAGTTCCCCCGCAACGGCCCCACTGCGGTGATGATCCGCAGTCAAACACCCTGAACCCCCGCCCCAATTCACCTATGCCTCGGACATGAGGTTGCAACCATCTCTAACACACTGGCGACACGGCAGTTTCGATATACTGGCACGGCAATTGTAACTCATATGTTAATAAGACACGGATGTAAGGATGGGCTCGGCATCAGCCTGGTGTCCAGCCTCATCTTGGATTTGGAGGCTGCTGTCCTCGTCGCCAGTTGATTCTAGCGGTCATCCAGACACGTCAAAAGAGGATGGTGACTGAATCTCATAGAGATTGTGGAGGTGATCGACTTAGCAGCCAAGGAAGGTCAGAAAAGAATGAAGAATTCAAGGATGAATGTAAGGATGGGAGTAGGCAGAGAGAGTGCAAAGGATCTCCCGATGTCTCTGTAGCCGCTGATAGTTAGCCCTCGCTGCCTGAGATTTTAGGACGCCATATCCTTGTGAGTGTCTGGTTTGTCAGGCTTTTTGGATGCAGACCACCCATGAATCTTAATAAGTCCTCTCAGCTCTCAGTCGAATCTATCAGATTCATGTTTCCTTCCTCTCCCTCGTGAAGTGCCGCTATTGTCAGTGGTATGTATAAGCTTGTGGCTCGCAGATCTGCCGCTTATGGAACTTACCCGAGCAAATGATTTTGATATAACTAATGTGAATTGCTAAAACGACGATACACGATTACAATTCTACGATGCACCCCTTCTTCTGGTTTAGCGTAGTGATAGTATTCCACCCATATTCTACAGTAGGGTTCCATAGGTTTGAAACCCAGCAATTCTCAAAAATGAACGGTATTAGTGCTATCCAGTAAGATGACGTAAAGTTTGCCATGTTTAGCAATGTAAGTTGCATATCTAGACCTTAAACTATGGGAGAAACATCAATAGATTTGCTTCACTCGGTTGATGAAACTTAATTATTACTCTGACTTGGCAATAACTAGTAGACAATATGTGACATTCATCATTCCAGAGAAACAGTCTCACTGGCAATATCAACTTTAGCCCTCTCAAAGTCTCGCGCCTTTACTTCGTTCTTGAACAGGATATCCATCTCAGCGAAGGTACGGTTCTTGGTCTCAGGAAGACGGAAGTACGCCCAAATCAAACCAAGACCCATGATAGCTCCATAGAAGAACCCGGACTTGGCACCCCAGTTCCAGGCCGCCTTTTGCATCATATGGGGCACAAGTTGACCATAAACAAGAACGCCAACGTTATAAACTGCACGAGCAAGGACAACACTCTTGTTTCGGAGGAAGTTGGACGGGATTTCGGTCACAATAGTGTAGATAATTGGACCGATGGTGATGAAGAACACAAAGTATTCCACCAAAAGAATGGCGCCAATTCCATAGCCGATTTTCGGGTGTGTCTTTAGGCTTGGAATACCCAAGAAGCCGATCACGAATGTTGTAGCGGTCATGAAAGCCGTACCACTGAGCAGCAAAGTGCGTCGACCCGTTCGGGGCACAAGGAACCATGCGACGAAGACACCGCAGATAGCCAGAGAGTATTCTCCCATGCCAAAGTCGAATGATGCAGATGGAGCAAGGCCGGCCTGCTCGAGGAAATAGACGATATAGCCAACGAGGGGAGCGCATAACTCCTGGATGAGGTAAGTGAAGACGGTGATCTCGGTACGGCGCAGATTAACACCCTTGAACAGGTCCCAGTAGCTGCTGGTAGTCTTCATTTCATTCTCAATTCGGACAGTCTGTACCATCATGGCCACGGTATCGGCAATCTCATCTTCCGGGCTGTCCTTTGCCCGCAATCGGGTAAGGACTTTGCTTGCGTCTTCTTGGCGGCCCTTGCGAATGAGCCACCACGGAGATTCGGGGGCCAAGTAAATACCAATAGCAAGAGGGATGGGAAGGATCCACTGAAGCGCAAAGGGAATACGATAAGCCCACTGTCCGGTCGATGACAGGAAGGCACGCAGGACACCAGTGCCAAGCAGGTAGCCAATACTCCAGCAAAGCGATACCAGCATTGTCAGGTAGGGTCGCAGGACATTAGGGCAGACCTCGGCAGCATATGTCGTCGTGAGTGTTTGGAATACGCCCCATGGTAGACCGAGGAGAATTTCGGCACCGAGATACATATAGATACTGGTCGCGAAGAATTGTAGGAAGATGAAGGCCATCATGAGGAATAGACAGCCGATCATGACCCAGCGATAGCCGAAATAATCAGCAAGAATACCGTTCAGCAGAAGACCGATGATCTCTCCGGCATTGACACCATTGCCGATGGCGGACTGTAGGGTGGCGGGAACTTGATAGGTTCCATCCTTCTGCAAGCTGCCATAATGCTCTTGGAAGGCAGGGAAAGCAAAGAAACCAGTGACGAATGCATGGTCAAATCCTTCCATGATCAAGGCTGATGAGAACCAGATTGACCAAAAGACAGCCTTGGGATACTTCCGAATACCCTCTCTCAGACCCATTCCATGCTCATCCTCGGTGGCCCTCTGGGCGGCCTTGAGGGTATCGTCAAAACTCTCGATTGCCTCTTCATCTTTCTCCCGAATCACCCTTGTGGTGGCCTGGTTGTTGATGTCCTCCTGATGTTCGGCCATCTCGAATGGTTTGAGAGTGAAAGGGCCAATATGGAGAAAGGAAAAGTCAAGTCGAATGATTCTTCCCGCATTCCGGACTGCTTGGCCCTCTTTGTAGGTCACGGTTCCACCAT
Source organism: Penicillium sp. PF1803 (assembly GCA_023626575.1). NCBI lineage: Eukaryota > Fungi > Ascomycota > Eurotiomycetes > Eurotiales > Aspergillaceae > Penicillium > Penicillium sp. PF1803. The sequence continues at coordinate 59,628 of JAMAGZ010000107.1, read as the reverse complement.
CTCCACAAGTCTACTCCGCATCCCCAGACCGCGTGGAGATATGCTTTCTGGGAGGCGAATACCCCGGACGGAGTCAAACCCGTGGTTTAGCCGGAAGAAACGGGCCAATTATGAACCGAAATTAGGACATATCCCTGTCGATTCGGGCAGTAATAGACCGAAATCTTATCTCTCTCATCGCTCTCAGCTGGACCGAGTGGTGCTGTCGAATACCATGAGTCAAACGAGTACTGCCAATAAGAAGTTTAGCAAAGATGCCGTTTAACCGTGGTATTTTCGCGGTAAGATTATTGGGCTTATGATACTACTGTACGGAGTAATTACTGACCCTCTCTCGCTTCGAAAGCCCCGCTCCAATTGCGTGATGGCTTTTGTATAACTACCCACCTTTTTGGCTTATACTGCTTCAACTTCGCCTATCCCCCCCCTTTTTACACTCCGCAGGCTGGGCTTGGCTGTCTTGTCCCGTATTGCTTGATTAAGAGGCCCAAGCACCAACGCTACTAAGGATCACAAGTGTCTCCTCCAATCACAGCCGAGTTCACTTTGTTGGCAGTCATGTCGCCGGCCAACTTACGCTGGCTGGTGGGAAATGGCCCCCACGCTCTGTCTGATGGCATCTCGTTTGGAATGCCTTGGCCACGAGGCCTGTACCAAACAGGCCAGAAATTCGTTATCGAAGCGAATGATGCCCAACAATGGCCTCTTGACTCGCGTGAACTCGCCTATTGGGCAGATGGCTCTCTCCGATGGACTGCTCATTCGGTTAGTGGTGACATTGACTATTCTGATGAGTACTCCGTCAGAGGCGTCTCGTCCCCACCGGAGTCCACCGCCAGGATCGGTATCGAACAGCAAGGACATTCACTGTCCGTAACTTCTCCCAATGGGCTGTATCTGAGATTCGCGGCACCTGGTAGCTCTTCGATTCTCGAGCACCTCGATATTGAAGGCCAGACAGTCTGCTCTGCGGCCACTATTGTCGCTTCCATCAATGAGAAGGAGTACAAAACTCGAGTAGATGCGGTGAATGTGGAGAACTCTACTCCTAGCAGAGCTCTGATCAAAGTTTCTGGTGTTGTGGAGGATGGAAGTCACAACGCTCATCTGCCCTTTGATGTCCGATTCTATGTTTATTCTCATAGCACTTCAATCAGAGTCCTCCATTCGTTCATCCACGATCTAGACCCAGAAAATGCTATCACGTCCCTGGGCCTACGGTTTAGCGTTCCACTTGGGCAGACCGAGCTATATAATCGCCACATTCGACTTGGGGGATCCAACGGAGGTGTTCTGAAAGAGGAAGTGAAAGGCCTTTCCGGTTTACGGCATGGTCCAACCGTTGCAAATCGAACTGATCAAACATCAGGACGAGAAGTCATCCTGCAAGAAGCCGAGTGGGCTAGAACGGATCTCACAAAAGGACTCTCTTATATTCCATCGTGGGATTCTTACGCACTTTCTCAACTTTCTTCGGATGGTTTTACGATCAAGAAAAGGGCCAAGCCGGGCTGCTCCTGGGTCAAAGTCACCGGTGGGGGCCGAGCCGATGGAACTGCATACGTTGGATCAGCTTCCACTGGAGGTCTCGCGGTCGGCATGTCTGACTTTTGGGAGCGGTATCCCACCCAGCTCGAATTGGACCACTTGACCAACGAGCAGGGAGCTATCACTGTGTGGCTGTATTCGCCACTTGCAGAGCCTCTCGACACATCACCATATCACGATGGACTGGAGCTCGATACGTATCAGAAGCAACTGGAGGCTCTCGATGTGACATACGAGGATTTTGAGCCAGGCTTCGTCTCTGCCAATGGAACTGGAAGGACCAATCAGCTCTTCTTGAGGCCTTTCCTTCATACCCCATCAAACGAAGACTTCAGTTCATTTTCTTCTCTCGTTCGTGATCCACCGCGCTTGGTTGCCACTGCAGAACATCTGCGATCCTCGGGCGCATTTTATGGATGTTGGGCTCCCGATTCCCGGACCCTGGGCCTTACACCATCGCACCAACAAGCGGAAGTTGAGGCCAAGCTGGATCTCTTGTTCAACTATTACCATGGGCAGATTGAGCAGCATCGCTGGTACGGATTCTGGGATCATGGAGATGTGCAACATACCTATGACCCTTATCGACATGCCTGGAGATATGATGTCGGCGGGTTTGCGTGGGACAACTCCGAGCTTTCGACGGACCTCTGGCTGTGGCTTTACTTCCTCCATACCGGAAGGGCTGATGTGTTCAAAATGGCCGAAGCAATGACTCGACACACCGGCGAAGTTGATGTTTACCATTCCGGAAAGTTCAAAGGCTTCGGTACTCGGCATGGCGTGCAGCACTTCAGCGATAGTTCAAAGCAGCTTCGTATCTCCAATGTGCTTTATCGACGGATCTACTTCTACTTAACAGGAGACGAGCGCACCGGTGATTTGATCTCAGAGCTTCAAGATTGTCAAAACACATTGCTCGTGCTAGACTCACATCGCAAAGTCCAAGAACATGCCGGTATACCCGACGGATTCGCTATGACGAACATCGGTCTGGACTGCGGAGCCCTTCTTGCGGCTTGGCTTTTTGCATGGGAGAGACGCTCTGAGGGATGGACTCACTACAGGGACCTTCTTACCAAATTACTTGACGGTATCGCCGGACTCAAACATGGTATTGGGAACAATGCAATCTTGCTAAATCCGACAAGCGGGGAGGTGCGGGAGTGTCCACCCCCAACACCAGAGTGGGCTATCTCTCATCTATCTATGCTTTTTGGATTCCCAGAGATCATCGCCGAGCTCTTCCATTTCGCTCGAGAGGAGGTCCCGGGTACCATTGGTCGATTTATGAAAGTGTGGCTCTCATACTGCCGAGCTTACAATGGTGGACCAGACGTTCAGCGCGCAGAATTTGGTTTCGAGTTCCCATCCCATGCGACATGGCGACAAAGTCACTCTACCCTCACGGCCTTTGCGGCAGTTGAACAAGATGATGAAAAGCTGGCGCTTGCTGCGTGGGACCAATTCTTCAATACTGACGGGTATACAGCGAGTCATGATTGGAGTGTTATCAACTCTTCTCCTCCTGAATATCTGGCTCATGGCGAAGAGGCGCCCTGGATTACGACCAACGAAGCTGCTCGGTACGGAGTATCTGCGATCTCCAACCTTGCGAGCATCGGGAAATTTCTTAAATAGATGCTCAGAATAAGTGGTCAATTGAAAGAGCTATACATCTACAAATCTTCTTAGTAGTAAATGAGTGTCCTCCTCTGTGGATAAAATTCTAAGAAATCGGCAGTGCCCGTACCCTCACTTCACCTCACTCACCCAACTGTTTATCAGACGATCACATCAAGCTTCTCGCCAAGTCAAAGGTGCTTTCATTTCATTACAGCGAACATTCATAGCTTTGGAATTCAGCGAGCCACTGAAAGGCCTCCAATACTATCGTAGGAATGGCGTCGGTTTTCATTGACCCGCTGTCCCGAAAGCTTACCCCGAGCGGGGGTCTGATCCATTGCCTCCTGTGGGGTAGATTTTGGATCCCAGGTATTTCAAGGCTTCTTCGAGCCATGTTTGGCCTCTCATTGATGGAAAAATAACAAGCCACACACTTTCGTGAGGTAGATCTTTCCTAAGTTTGTGAGGGGTACAACATGGCCAACGGCAAACCGAGGACGACATGAGGGAGGCAAGAAAAAATTACTTGACTTGCGAGACTGTGATTTTGCTTCCTTTGTCACTTGTGATCTTTTCCAGTCCCAAATTATCGCTGTGAGCAATTGCTGAGATTCAACATGGCTCCAACCAGATATGCTGTCGTTGGCACTGGAGGCCGCGCCTCGTTCTTCTACAGCGCGATTGTTCGGGATTTCAAAGAGACCGCAACACTTGTCGCATTTTGTGATACCAATCAAACCCGCATGGATGTCGCGAATGATCGAGTGCAGGAACTAGGTCTATCACGACTGCCAACCTTCAAAGCGGTCGAGTTCGACCGAATGGTCGAAGAAACAAAGCCTGATACAATCATTGTCACAACAATTGATCGAGCTCATCATCAGTACATCATTCGAGCAATGGAGCTGGGTTGCAATGTTCTCAGTGAAAAGCCGATGACGGTGGACGAGATCAAATGCCAGATGATCCTTGATGCCGTCAAAGCCACGAATCGGCAACTACGCGTTACCTTCAACTATCGATATGCTCCTCACAACACCAAAGTTCGAGAGCTGTTGATGGATGATACCATTGGTAGGGTCACGTCGGTGCACTTTGAGTGGCTGCTCAATACTCAACACGGAGCTGATTACTTTCGCCGCTGGCACCGAGACAAACGCAATAGCGGAGGACTTCTGGTACACAAGTCTACCCATCATTTCGATCTAGTCAACTTCTGGCTAGGCAGTCGTCCTGCAACTGTCTTTGCACAAGGAGATTTGAAGTTCTACGGGAAGGAAAATGCCGAGCTTCGAGGAGAGACCCAATTCTATTCCCGTGCCCATGGCAGTCCTGCTGCGGTAAATGATCCATTCGCTCTTCACATGGAAGATCACCCTCAACTCAAGGCTATGTATCTCGATGCAGAGCATGAAGATGGATATTACCGAGACCAGAATGTATTCGGTGATGGCATCAACATTGAAGACACCATGGGCGTCTTGGTCAGCTATCAGTCTGGGGCAATCCTGACCTACAGTCTCGTTGCATACTGCCCTTGGGAAGGATTCCGCGTCAGCTTCAATGGTACTAAAGGTCGTCTTGAAATGGACGTGTTGGAACAATCATACGTCAATGCAGGTGGGGAACAATCTCAAGAGGGTGCCGTGGCTCATACGAAGATCAACGTGCACCCCATGTTTGCACCACCCTATGAGGTGCCAATCGTCGAGGGAGAAGGTGGCCACGGTGGTGGAGATCCCGTCCTGCTCAATGATCTATTTGGTACGCCCGCAGCTGATAGGCTTCATCGCGCTGCCTCACATGTCGATGGGGCTATGTCGATCTTGACGGGTATCGCCGCGAACAAGGCCATTCGTACTGGGCAAGTGGTTCAGGTTAAGGATTTGGTGCAATTTTAGATTGTGAGATCGAATAAGAAGACTACAGGCATGCCAAATAATGCGATCCTGGACAATGGAAATAGAAGAATATGAAATGGAATTTCGGTTGGATGAAAGTTTCGATTCTAGTCTCGGTTCCAATGTTCATAAACTGACTATAGTCCATCTCAACCCTAAAAAAGCACTAAGTAATGCTGCAATCCAGAGCCATGATTATCAGGGGGCTAGATCTGAGATATTTGAGCTGTCACGTAGACGTACTGAGACGACAGCCGATGCCACTAAACCGGTGCCAACCGATCGATTTACAACCATAAATTTAGGAACAATCGTGCAAAACTCTGGGACAGGCATGAACATGACCATACGTTTCGACATTTCCATTACCGTCATCAATTTTTTTCTTCAATATCCTGGTGACCACCATCATTCCTTTACTGAATTAGTATTTTTGTAGAGGGTTCCATTGTTTACCACCTACCTGCCGCAAATGCCAATCCAACTCCAATCACAATTCCTTATCCCACGCCTTGTGATAATGCGGGCATTATTTGAGGCATGACTCTAAACCTTGAGCAAAATGAAAGAATGAAGGAGCCGGGGACATAACATGATAATCATGCCCTAACTACATTACTTATTGTACATAGACTCTACACGAGCTTTGGAAATATCGGCCGAGATCTGCCAAGTTTAAATATAAAAATTTAGTTCCACTATGACAAGCTAGCCATTCTAAATTACTACTTTTGGTATCTAAAACAAGAATATTGCCATCATGGTTGTGCCTAACTCCCCCCAGGAGATTCCTAGTCGAATGGCGTGCTTCGCGTGCTTCATGGCGAGGCCTGTCTCGTCATTTCAATAAATATGCCGCTAAAATGGTGTAAGCAGGGGTGGCCGCGCTAAGTTCACTTAAAATTATTGCCACTGTAATCGTGAATTTTGGAGGGTCTTACTTAGACTTTGATTGGAGGGCCATCGTGACGTGGGCTTCCATGGATTCAGTATGTATTGTCTCGCAGAACACAGGGCTTAAATCTAAATATATTTGATTCCGGCTCACGGGCACAGAGGTCGAATTGCCCTCCTAGTACCTCACAATTCGCATTGCCCCATTAAGCTACCTAAGGTCATGTGTATGGTACCAAGGAAGGTGATAGCTTTCTGCGTTATTATCTACGTGCTCTCTGTTCTTAGGTCCTATTTCCACTATGTACATATTTCGTTCATATTAAGCTTGAGTCTGCCCCAATGGATGGGCCTGGTGAGAACTTGGCCTCGTGACCGCAGAAAAGCAACATAGAATATGGAGTATCTATTCCAGGCGCTATGAATATCTTGAGCAAGCAGGATGGATTGTTCTATCTATCCCAACCTTGTGGAACCGAAAGAAATCCACCAAACAAGGGACCCCCAAGTGTCATAAGAGCGAAGGACGATGAATCCAAACCCTCTCAGATGAGATACACTAACTATATACAGCGCAACTCATCCGATGCACTGTGAAGACCCGATTGGGAGAGTGCTAGCAGATAAATTCTTCCAAACCTTTTCTTGGATAACTTTTACGATATTGTACCTCTCTGGGAAAAAGACAAGTTGAAATCTTTCTACGATTACTGTTGGGATTCTGAGATCTTTGACCAAGACGACGGAAAAAAAACACCCTTCCTTGATTTGCATTTCCCAAAAACGTGTCTCATCCACTCTGTTCTAGCACTGGGTGCGCCCGTCTTTCTAACGACCGCTACGCCTTCCATTTTTAGATGGAGGGAGCGACACTTCATGGAGACTGGAAACAATCTCCCATTTATGTATGCCTCAAACTGGTTGGAAGCTATACAGGCTACATTGCTGATGGTATAACCTCGAACTCATCGTTGGTCAATAAAGATACTGACAATGTGACAGGCGATTTGTGCTCACCATTCTGCGAAACCACAAAGTATGTCTGAACAGGGACACCATATGAATATGAGACTCACTTCTGGTCACAGTTGCCTACAATCTTCTTGGATTACTATCCGATACGCCTATTCATTCGGAATCAACGACAATTGGACTCCGGGCCCGGTTGACGGTGGAATCGATTTGGAGGCTGCACGGAGAACTTAGTGGACTCCTTATAGTCTAGAATCGGATCTCTTTGTAGAGTACGGAAAGCCACTCTGTATTCGCGAGTCCGATGCCAACGTGATGTATCCCCTAGAGATATGCGTGAGAGATCCAAGGCTGGACGAATAGTTTGTGTATCTGCTAAACCTGGTTGCAGGACTCCGGCGCAAGCATCAGCAGAATCACGTACATTATCGTGATGGCAAAATCCAGCCGAATTGTTTGGAAATTCACTGATCTGGTACGAACTCTGGTCGAACACAACCCCTAAGAAAATGTACTCACCACTATTTGCAGATATCCAAACATAGGGACCGAGGACCTGTCTCACAAGACTTCGTAAGCGGGATGAGGAAGTGTCGAGCAGATATGACCAAATGGCGAGAAGAGCTTCCTCCGAATCTGCGGCACAATGACAATTCACTGACAGAACGCCTACGGGCATACGGGGATATTTGCTGGGTGCGGCGGCAATGCTTTGAGATTGAACTGCGTGGGTCACCAATGGACTCTTACAATTCGACGCCGATTTTTCTGACCGTTCACTAGGCTTCAATCATATGATGCTGATTATCCATCGTCCGTACTTTATCGGCATCGACGTTGAAACGGAATTCAATTCTTCTGCTATGGCTGAAGAGACATGCCTTGGAGCTGCGCGAGAGTCTATCTTGCTGCTAGTTCACAAGGTTTTTCTCGACTACTTGGCCCCAGGACCTTGGAAGGTCGATGACTGGTCATGTTACTACCACCGTCTCATTGCTACGACGATGGTACTGCTCATAATTGCCTTTGATAGCGCACCAACAGAAAGGGACGAACTGCTGGGGTTGACTGCGAAGAGTTTGGAAGTTGTTCGCCTTAAGCACTCGGGTGCTCCAAGTGAGGCAAGACGTATGATAGAATCGACCATGGCAAGGTTATCGGCAATGGAATGATAGTGTTATACCACTATACGGTTAAAGAAAGAGGCTCAGGGGGCTAAAACCCCCTCGAACAAGCGTTCGGTAGCCGGCATTGACAACGTTATTGCCTGGAGACTCTCCAGTTGTCGAGCAAATCAGACTAGCTGGATGGTGTGGATTAGCCATTAGCTCCGACTGCAGGAATTGTGACCCACCAGCCTTATGCTGTCAGATTGACATTATTACACACAATAGTTCAAATGTTCTCAACTGCCTGGCTTTGTAAATCGGAAATGAAGTGAAATCGATGGACTGTCCCAAAATGAGCATTCCGCTGGTTAAGAACCACCGGCTTCTTGTTGTTGGCTCGAACGGGCACCAGAGAACGTGCCCAGCATTTCTGGTTTTCTTTATTCTCACCTTCGCACTTCTTCTCTTCTGTCTACTCGAGGAAGAAATAGACCATAGGATCATCTGAAAAGCTAATTTCAAGTCCGACGGACAGAATTTATTGTTGGGCGACGATCCAGGGCCCTGTCCTGTCCAACATCCACGTCCCCATAACGTCATTTTCCCACAGCCACCTCCGGCATGTTTCCCGTCCACGCGATGACTGTGTCGCGGTGATAGCCGCGTTCAATATCAGTCGTCACAGGGTTTCAGAATCTGATTTCTTCTTGTCTCTTCGTCGATGAACCACTACCGCCAGCATCTTTGGTTCGGCGTCTCTCAAGGGGCCTGGTCTGTCGAGACCGATGAGAACACCCTATCCGACCATTGCGACAGGACATAACCCGACCAAACCTCCGTCACCATGAGCGTTCACTCCCTCGACTATGCGCAACGCGCCCCTCAACCAGATACTTACCAAGCAGTGGACCTCGAAGCTGGTCCGCAATCGCCAAGCTCCCCCATCTCGCCCATGAGAAGGGAGGGGTCCGTCACAGACGCCTTCACCACCGCGGCCGCCAGAGTCAATTCCACCGATACAGCGAGACGCCGAGCGCGGCGCTCTAACACAGCACGATCATATCATCCAGATGGCTTTTTGAGCGAGATCAATTGGCAGCCAGGCACGGAACCTGGTATTGACCCAACGAAACCTCTGCCCCCGTACAGCTCCGAATGGGCGTCGAACGTGCCAGGCAACCTGTACCGAGAGAGCGAGATCACCGTGGTCGACTTTTCACAGCATGAAATGCGACAATATGAGCTAGATAACGAAACCCTTCCGCAATTTCTCGCCCGCGAGCGAGAGCCTTGGGTACAATGCCGTTGGATCAACGTGAATGGATTGAGCTGGGATGTGATCAAATGCGTCGGCAGTCATAAGGGGCTACATCGACTAGCGATCGAGGACATTGTCCACACTGCCAATCGCACAAAAGCAGACTGGTACTCAGATCACGCTTTTGTCGCCTTGACATTGCAGAAGCTGGTGAAGGTTCAAGAAGCAGATAGCAGTGATTCAGAGGACGAGGGCAATGGAAGTGAATGGAGCGGCAAGGATCGCAAAAGCTCTGTTGCCAGCGACAAGAGTTCAATGTCGACGAGGCGATTGACCAAGCGACATCTCATTTTCGAGGCCCTGAAAGATATTTTCCGGTCGAAAAATCCATCAACGCTTCAAAAAGAGAAAGCAACGGTTGGGGCTAGCGTTCGTCCTGGCCCACGACGATCAGATTCAAAACGAGCGTCTCAATTTGGAAATGTTGCTCCTGCTCGGGCGGCAACAGCCAGAACCCTCCAGCGATTTCGCGGTGGGCCGAATGAGGATCGAATTGATTTCATGGAAAGACATGCTGTTCTAGCTTCCAAGGGCCTATGTGTCACCTTGGAACAAGTTTCAGTCTTTCTGCACGCCGACAACACCGTTACATCATTCTTTGAAACCAGTGCAGACGACATCGAGGCTCCTATAGTCCGACGACTTAGCTCTCCAGAGACTATTCTCCGGCAATCATGCGATGCCAGTATGCTTCTACAAGCTATCCTCGATGCTGTCATTGATCTTGCTATCCCAGTTACCATGGCTTATCAAGATGCAATCGGAGACCTCGAACTTGAAGTCTTAACCGATCCGGATATTGACCAATCAAAAAGTCTCTATATCCTGACATCTGAGATTGCGGTGCTGCGCAATTCGATGCAGCCAATGGTAGCCGTGATCAATGCACTGCGTGATCATCGATCCGAACCAACTGGTACCCTGGGCTTCGGCGCCCTACGAAAAGGGATGTTCAGTCCGACTTCTACACCCGGCGAATTTGACCTCCAACCACCTACTGCCACGATTGGTACCATCACACCTAACCTGAAGAGCTTTGGAGGGTCGACTGTCACGATTAGCTCGATGTGTCATACCTATTTGGGAGATGTCCTCGATCATTGTATCACTATTGTCGAGGGATACGATCAAATGCGCCGAGCAGCTGATAACATGATTGATTTGATTTTCAACACGATCGGAGCCTATCAGAACGAGAGCATGAAACAACTGACAATTGTCACTTGCCTCTATCTTCCAATGACCTTTTTGACGGTACGTAGTGGCTGTTAATACATTTGCTATCGCTATCACACTCGCTGATCATGATTCCAGGGTTACTTCGGAATGAACTTTACAGATTTTGCAGGAATCGAGAATAGCGACTCGTAGGTCTTTCCTGCCACTCCACCTCATTTGACTAGAAGCTAACGCGTTCAATAGATACTTTTGGAAGATCGCTGTCCCCTTTGTCTTTGTCACAACTCTTTTGCTCATGCGTGACAAAATTCAACGTTATGCCGTTATGCTCGCGCAGAGACGACTCATCGTTAGTTCCCGAAAGCAGAGACGGGAGAGGAAGAAGAGGTGATTTGCAGCTGGGCATCGCGTTGTCCTTTGCTATGACTTTGCCATGTGTCTGGAGGGACGAAATAGAAAGCCCGTTGGTCATTTGTACATAGCCGTTGGCACCAGCCACCATTGGGTCTTGTATCTATTAGTATATGTATTATACACGATTATACCTATTTCCTCATTCAATATTCTTCCGTCGGAACGCCATGTAAGCCTTCCACGGCAGTCTCCAATCTCCACTGAGCAACTCTGGACGGAAAACGTCAAAGTCATACTGCTGGAGTCGCTCGAGCCACAGACGTGTAGCAATCGCAGGCATGAAGACACCAAATGCCCGGTTGACCTCATCGAGGGGCGTCTCATTGCCCCGGGGCCCACCGAGCGCCGAAGTATCATATTCATGACCCTCCTCGCCCTCGTGCTCGAAGTCGTGTCCAACATCCTTTCCAGCACGAAGATTGCTCAGCATCTGATCCACAGTGATCAAATGATCACTCGCCCGCGTAGCAACAGCAAACACTGCATCACGAAGACCCTCGGCTTCAGCGCCCCGTCGTAGCACCTCTTCTTCCTTAACACCATGTTGCGCCATGATATCCAGTGGCAACATCACAGCACCCTGTCTAGCCCCACCGCCAACACCGGAAGGTCCACTTGGAGACTGAGGCGTCGGCGGCGGGAACGCAACCAACGGCAATCCTCGCAAAACAGCCGCAATACCCACTGCTTTACCGATGTGCGATGCAACATGATCCGCCGTCACAGATGTCATCGGGAGCGCGGCCAGCGTCAGGTACATCAAAGTAGAGTAGGTATTCTCGGCATACGACTCGAGGGCCGCGATATTTGGGTAGGGGTCATTCGTGAGCGTTTGCTCCCGCGCATTGATCAGGCGAGTGAGCCAGCCCTTGGTGATCCTCGCGCGGCCCTGGGTGCGCTCGTTGAGCTCGGAGATGGCGGAGGCGAGTAGGATCGCAACGGGTTCCTTGGGTGGAGCACCGGCGAGGATTTTGGTTACAGCGTCGCGCCAGAATTGCAGACGCATGAGACCGATTGTGGGCGAAGATGTGGTCTCGGGGATCATGGAGAGGGAGACATTTAATGCGCGCAGGGCGATGTAGAAGGAGCGGGCGTGGGGTGGGATGAAGGTGCTCAGGGTATAGGCGGGTCGGTCATATTTTCTAGCATGAGAGTAGCTTTGGTTAGTCTTGTGGTCTTTCTATATGGTGTGATATCAATGAAGGAATCATTCTGAAAGCAGGGTGTTGCATACGAGAGAAGGGAGACGCAGTATCTATGCGCTCCTTGAACTTCCTCCGCGGTGAGAGGTGCGGAGACCAGTCCAGTTCGACTGAATTGCCTTCTTTGAGGCCATGTGGCCCTTGATGTGAGTCGACATGCCGTTGTGGCCCGACATGGCCGGGCGGCATGGGCGAGGAATGACATTGGAGGTGCGTGTAAAGGTCAAGGTGAAGTTGAAGTTGCGACGCCGAGAGAAATGTGATCCGCCCGATAGTATTGGTCCACAGCGTGGGCCTTGTAGTCCACTGAGTAAAGGGAATGGTAGAGGTTAGAGCAAATTACTTCTAAAGAAAGAACAGGTTACAGAATATACTCACATAAAATACTTTGAACAAAGTAGTATTGATAATCTAGCATAATCTAGCACGGGTCAACCTTGAATCCGCGGTTAATTGAAATTTGACTTTTATTGGGACGCTGACGTCGATCGCGCCCGTTTCGCGTTTCTCGGCGCGTCTCCCCAACTCTTCTTTGCTTCTCGTCAACTCAACTCGAATGTGCCAACCACGATTATGAACGAGGATCTGGAGCACCGGCCAGCGAAAAGACAACGCTTCTTCGTTGACAGCTCCCTTTCTTCGCCAGATTCGGCCGCGGGGATTGGAGACGCGTCTTTGCCTCGCCATTTCCCTAGCCTAGCCGAGCAGGATGGCCCGACCAACCTTCCAGAGACCCCTTCTAAGGGCGGTGCTGCAGCCTGTGGACTAACAAGCCCCATTAATGGACTATCATCCACGCAAACCCCCAGGTATGACACAGCAGGGGATCCATCGACGTCCTCCCCGGTGCAAAGCGGGACGATTCAGCCAGCCCTCAGCGAAGCAACCGAGCCTCCACCGACACAATCCTCATCATCGAACGGTTTCGATGCAGACCTATTTTTCAGCATTATCGGAGAAACCTTGCCTGCCGAATCGCTGAAGATCATTCAATCTGCCTCGTCAAACAACGTGGAGCGAGCGGTCAACATATTCTTCGATGGATCGTGGAAGAAGCCTGCGAAGGCGAGCATTAGTAGAGGCACTACCACATTGCGACAAGCCCTTCCAGTATCATCTACCCCGAGTACAGCATCGACTGCGATTCCAACTGCCAATATCCCCGATACCCCAAACGAGCATCCCTCTGTCTGGCGAAAGCAGCCGGCCGCGCGATATATAGGAGCCCTTGGTGTAGGAGGCTGGGCCACGAGGAGTGGACTGGCGCTTCTCAAACATGGGGATCCGGTCAATATTGAACGTGCCCGGTCGCAACCGGTTGCAAAACGTGGCCGTGGAGGCAAGCTCTTCACAAACAACAAGGGTGATGTTCTGACGCGTTTTACGAATGCTGCCGGGCAGGAGATTGGAAGGCTTCCCCATGAGACGGCCGAATGGGTTTCAACTCTGATTGATCAAAAGATATGTCAGTTTGAGGGAGTTTGTGTCTTCATCCCGGACAAAGTACGAGTGAACGATACGATCTACATACAGTTGAGATGTTACCTGCGCCGGGAAGCGTTTCAGCGTGGTCCTTTTATGGGAACCGTTGATGACAATCGATCTATGGGCCTATTTGAAGAGAAAGAGAGCACCGAAGAGAAGAACCTACGACTTCGACAAGTAGCTCTCGTGAAACTATTCCATGAAATCAATCTCCATCCAACCTCCGCCAATCCCACGACGGAAAAGCACAAACGAAATGGCTTACTCCGCGCGGCTGAAATGGCAGAGCAATACGACGGAGTCAAGAAGGAGAAAGAGAAATCAAAATCCAACAAAGATCCCAATGACTCGTCTTCAGAAGATGAAACCGCCGAGTTAGAAGAAGACCAGCTTGATACCTTGTATCGCAAGGCCCAATCCTTTGACTTCAGCATGCCAGAGGCTGAGCCTGCCCCGACTTTTAAAATGAATCTCCGCAAGTACCAAAAGCAGGCTCTATTCTGGATGTTGTCGAAGGAAAAGGACAAGAAGGACGCTCGCGAGAGGTCCCTGCATCCTTTGTGGGAGGAATACACGTGGCCCACCAAGGATGTTGATGACCAAGCCTTGCCCTCTGTCGAAGGCATAGAACACTTTTATGTCAATCCTTACTCCGGTGACCTGAGTGTTGACTTCCCTGCCCAAGAGCAACATTGCCTTGGTGGTGTTCTCGCGGACGAGATGGGCCTTGGAAAGACCATCGAAATGCTCAGTCTCGTCCACTCCCACAAATCCGAGCCTCCATCTGGGACTTCGGACGGTATGAACTCTGTAAACGACCTTGCACGGGTTCCTACCTCATCCACTGGTGTGGTCCCCGCGCCCTATACCACGCTTGTGGTTGCACCAACGTCACTACTGTCTCAGTGGGAGAGTGAAGCATTGAAAGCCTCAAAGCCTGGCTCTATGAGAACCCTCCTCTACTACGGCGCTGACAAAAATGTCAATCTACGCGATCTCTGCTGCGAGGCCAAATATGCAGCCGCGCCTCATGTCATTGTCACCAGCTACGGCGTAGTACTATCAGAATTCCGGCAATTCGCAGCGCAATCTTCAATCGCCCCCACTGCGCATGGTGGCCTCTTCTCTGTTGAATTCTTCCGTGTCATTCTCGATGAAGCCCACATGATCAAGAATCGCCGGTCAAAGTCTGCCAGAGCATGCTACGAGATTCAGTCAATCCATCGATGGGTTCTCACGGGTACGCCAATCGTCAACCGCCTTGAGGACCTCTTCAGCCTAGTGCGCTTCCTCAAGGTGGAGCCATGGAGCAACTTCTCCTTCTGGAAAACGTTCATCACAGTGCCTTTCGAGAACAAGGAATTCGTCCGTGCCCTAAATGTAGTCCAAAGTGTCTTGGAGCCTCTTGTGCTTCGGCGAACGAAAACGATGAAGACACCAGAAGGCGAACCTCTGGTGCCTTTGCCAAAACGTACCGTCACTATCGAGGAGGTTGAGCTCTCGGAACAAGAACGCGAAATTTATGACTGCATTTTCACCCGAGCTAAGAGAACCTATAACGACAACGTCGAAGCAGGCACCCTTCTCAAATCATACTCTACCATCTTCGCTCAGCTACTTCGCCTTCGCCAGACCTGCTGTCATCCAATCCTCACCCGCAACAAGGACATTGTTGCCGATGAAGAGAATGCTGCCGCAGTTCTCGATGCTACCAATAATCTCAAGGATGACATGGACCTGCAAGAGCTGATCAACCAGTTCACAGCATCGACAGAGAATGCAGAAACCGAAGATCGGTCGGTCAATTTTACAGCGCACGCTCTCCGGCAGATTCAAACAGAGTCTAATGGAGAATGTCCAATCTGCTGTGAGGAGCCGATGGTCGACCCCGCGGTCACCGCATGCTGGCACAGCGCATGCAAGAAATGCCTCGAGGATTTTGTTCGGCATCAGATGAACAAAGGTGTACAGGCTCGCTGCTTCGCATGCCGTGCAGATGTGGATGCGCGAGATATCTTCGAAGTTGTAAAGCATCCGCTCTCCCATTCCGCCACGCCCATGGAAGATTTCGCTGGTAACGACACTCCGCCATCAGCCTCACAGCCTGCCTCTCGCATCTCTCTTCGCCGTATCAACCCACTCTCTCCTTCGGCGCATACCTCAGCAAAGATCCACGCATTGATCAACGGTCTCTCCCGAGTTCCACCAGGCACCAAATCAGTCGTGTTCTCGCAATTCACCTCATTCCTGGATCTCATCGGTCCCCAGCTCGCCAAAGTGGGTATCACTCATCTCCGCCTCGATGGATCCATGCCGCAGAAAGCTCGTGCTGCAGTCCTGGCTCAATTCACCAAGACGGAGGAGTACACGGACGAGATCATCGACACCGAGGACGAAACGCCATCGCGTGCTGGCCCTTCAGCTTCGAAAACGAGCAATTCCGAACCCACGCCGAGAGTGCTCCTTATCTCGCTTCGTGCCGGTGGTGTCGGCCTCAACCTCACCGTCGCCAGTAACGTTTTTGTCATGGATCCCTGGTGGAGCTTTGCCATCGAGGCACAGGCCATTGATCGAGTCCACCGAATGGGTCAGCTGCGTGATGTGTCTGTGACACGGTTCATCGTTAAGGATTCGATTGAGGGCCGGATGCTCCGTGTGCAGGAGCGGAAAATGAACATTGCTGGTTCACTTGGCCTGCGTGTTGGTGGTGACGAAGGGGAGGACGATAAGAAGAAGGATCGCATTGAGGAGTTGAGGCTGCTGTTCGAGTAATAATCTGGGAATTCCAACGACATTTTCGCACTATTGGGTATATATGGTTTCTTACATATTGGGATTGGGCGGATTCCCTCTTTGTGGCGTTATGTCTGGTGGAAAAATCATATCGTCTTCGTCTCTCCAAGGTCGCTCTAATTCAACGGCAAAAATAGAATTTACTGCTCTGTCCTCCACCTCCAGTAACAAAACGCCTAGGGCACACCCGGTAGAAAAGATTTAGTCCAGAAAGCTTTCATTGCCTAATAATACATCAAGCAGAGACACCGAGAGACGTCAAAGTCAAAGTCAATAGAGAAACCACAAGACCAAGAAGGTATAGACGATAATAGTCACAACAAGACATCGGGGAATATAGTTCAATCAAACGAAACACAAAATATCAACTCATCAATTCAAGAATCCAGCATATCATCCATCCACAAACTAAGCCTTGTGACCAGGATGCACAACCTTGCTCAACTTCTCCTTCATCTTATGCAGCGGACTATGCTTCGCATTCCCATTCCCATGAGCCTTATCAACACCCTTCGACGACCAATTCTCAACCACACCACCGTCCTTCTTAACAGGCTTCATCCCCTTAGCCTCCTTCTCAAGTTCCTCCGCAGGAACAGGCGCCGGACCCTGCGGACCCTTGAGCGCCTCCTCGCTCACCTCGTGGTGCTTAGCCGCGTGAGCAGTCTCCTGGCTACTATGGCCCGAGGCGCTTTCGGTAGTACGCTGCTCATGCTGCACAGTCTTAGGCTCGCCGGTGACGGCGGCGGCCGCGCGGCTTCCACTTGCTTCGGCGGGTGTCGAGCTTGATGGCGATGCTGCACCCGTGACTGGAACGGGGGAGAGAGCAGGGGAAGTAAGAGTTGGTGGAGCGAGGATTGGTACGGTGGGGGTTTTTTTCTCTAGATCGACGTCGTTGTCGGTCTTTATATCCGCGATTAGGTCCTTGCGGGTAGGATCTGTCTTTGCGCCGTCTAGGCGTGGCTCTTGTGGGGCGGTGTTTGCTTCTGATGGTGGTGCTTGGGGTTGTTCTGGGAGAGTAGAGGTTGATTAGCGTTGTTTGAGCCATGGCGATGGGTGGGTGGGTATGTGTAGGTTTGTGGAAGATTTCTCCGGAGGCTGGATTCATGCTTTCTCATGAACTAGGTGTAGATGTAGATGTAGATATTCAGGACTTGCCCTCGCGGTTACCAGCGTCGAATGGGTCGTTGAAAGTACCCTTGCCTTGGACACCGGCGATAGGTTCTTCGCCGTGTGGTGTGGTCTGCTGTTGGACTGTGCTGCCGTCGCCCCAGAGAGCAGCTGTGGCTGCATTCACGACTTTGCTAACGGCGTCCATTTTGACGGGGAGTTAATGGAATAGAGATGTATGGAGGAGAATATAGATAGTTGTGTGGATAATAAAGTATGTAGAGAAATCCAAAGGAAACAGGAGACTTAAGTAGGATTTAAAAGACGACAGATTAGAGGGTTAGGCCAAGTGGAGGAGAGTATAGATAAAGCACAGCTGTTTCGAGTAGGTCAAGATGTCATCAATGGCTGGGGGAATAGATTAGCTGGCGCCGGCAGTAAGAGTAAGGGTGTGGGCCGGGGCGCCGCAAGTAGGCCCGCGTCCAAAGAACTACGTCAGTGGAGCCCAGGATCTACGGAGAAGACTGCAGATGAGAGTCTTGTTGAAGGAATTGATGTGTGATTTGTTCAATGATGGTGGTCATTGGATGAATTGGAGAATTGATTGGATGGCGAATATCGGGCGGATCCTCTCGACGATCGGATGGACGCATGGCATCATCTGACGTCATGTCACGTGAAGAAGTATAAAGTGGGAATCGTCAAGACTGGAGACTGGAGCTTCGTATATTGTTAACAATCTACTGGACACTTCCTAGAAATATATACGCATGGTCGGTGTAAATACAGCTATTGGGCCAACACTGCAGCAGTACAAAACAAACAACAAAGAATAAAAATAAAAATTGGGAATCGGCAACATGACCACCATAAAACTACGTACTCCATGATGCAGACATTCCTCAAGTCGCTACCTCAGCTTTCTCTTTCGTCTCCTCTTTCCCTTCCTCCGGACTACCCTCACCCTCACGTTTCGCTGCATCGGGATTCAGAGGATGTGCAGGATCATAGCCAATGCTCTTCACAATGCCCAGACCTTTAGTCTTACCCTCCCGGAAAAGGACACGATCGCCAGGCGCCAGGAACTCGGGCCGCTGGATGAAGCGGAACGCCACGAGGGCGCGGTCGCCAGTCCTGATGAAGGGGCGATCAATGTCGATCACTGCACAGGTTTGGCTGACCGCTCCAACGTGCAGCATCGCCTGGTACTTGGGCTTGATGGTGGTTGCGTGAGACAGGATCAGAACTAGAATGGATAGTTAGGGAGGTGTCACAGAAAGCTCAAAATAAAACAAATCAGACTACGATAGCTTACCCTCAGCCACGAATTCGCGATACACTTTGGGCGGATTGTCCATCTTCTTGAGTACTACCATGCCCTTGCGAACTTCCTTGCGGCGAACGCGTTTTAGGGCGAACGAGCCAGACTGGCCTGCGAAACAGGCATTCACTTGTATTCGCTTACGCTCGATAGTCTTGATCGTGGTCGTGGTGAACTGGCCAAGGGAGTCCGGCCCGACCACCACCGAGTCGCCCGCGTGAATCACACCGGACTTGACCACTCCAGACACAACGGTACCTACGTGAGGCACCGAGAAAGTATCATTGATCAGGAATTCGAAAGGACCTTCCTGATCGTAGTGGCCGCGGTGAGGGAGGATATTCAGGAAAGTTCGAACAAGCTCCAGATTCTCACCGGTGACATTGGAGACTTGGAAGATAGGGCAGATCCGCTGGCTGACGAATTGAGTCGCCGTGTTGATGGTCTCTTCCATGTCTTTGACAAAGATAGGGATCTTGCGCGCACCAGGCGACTTCAGAATCTTTGCCAATTGCGATAGTGTCTCCTGGAGGATTTGAGGCGGACAGATGTCAATCTTGGTCACAATCACCATGACCGGAACATTCAACGCCAGGGCAATTCCCAGGTGCTCACGGCTCATGCCAATCAAGCCATTATTGGCGGCCACCATAAGTAGACAGTAATTAGGGCTGCTGCTCAGCATGCCGAAGACGGTCGTGCGCAGGTAACGCTCGTGGCCAGCAAGGTCAGAGAAGGAGATGACTTTGGCAGAGCGCTTCCCAATCTCCTCCCAGGAGAGTTTCCGGCCTCCAGTGTGACCCACGATATCACCGTGGCTGTCGAAGCCCATAATCTCCATACCGACGGAGCTGGTTCGCCCACTCTCAATCTCGTGCTTGTGACGGAAGAGATTGATTCGCGCTCGGCCACGACCATCGTCCAGGCTACCTTTTACCAGCACGCCAAGCATGGTACTCTTACCCGCGTCGACGTTGCCCACGACCGCAATGCGCAGTTCCCCAACCTCCTCGATATTGGTTGCAACCTGGCGAATCAGAACCTTGCCCCATGCACCCTTGATTCGATCACTTTTCACGGGCGATTCCTGCGCACCGCCGACATTATACGTGAGCAGTATTCGGCAGTGTGCAGGTATTGTCTCGGCAGCTTCACGTAGACGCTGCAGCGCCGTCTCCCATTGCGCGTGGTCAAACCCCATTGAATCGCCACCATCTTCAAGACCCAAATCGAATATTGTCTCTCCGTGACCTTCGTCGATTCGTGTTTGTATCGTTGAGGCAAGTACTTGTAGACTATCTTCAGCTGTCGAGTCCCCCGTTCCGAGGAGGAGCTCCTTCAGCTTGACGGTGCGGGGCGCATCCGAAAGGCCAAGGTGGTCGAGGATATCGAGTTCAGCATGGTCCTCGACATCGCGCGACACGCTTCCGGTCTCATACCCGCTATCGCTGGGTGGGACTGGCACGGCAGAGCGATGCGCTTGCTGCTTTTCAGCGTACTCGGCGAACTCGCTGAGGGCCTGGTAATCATGTGAGTGAGGGGCCGCTCGGCGCTATAATCGTGCGATACATACGATTTCGCCTCGCTTTCTCTCCTCGGCGTTTGCTTTTGGTTTAAGCTGGGGCATGTTGGTGTGGGGTTGGATCGTAGAGGAGGTAGTTAAATTGGGTTCGTGTCGAATGACGGTGAATCGCTCCTTGGGGTAGTGACGTTGCGGGCGGTTCGGGGTGGATCTCTCTCGCCTTTAGGCTCTGGCGGAAGTTCAGACGTGTATTCGAGGGATCATTGCTTGTCGCTGCTCTTTGTATTATAAGAACAGGCTGTGACCGAAGGTTGAATCTGCTTCGAGAAGATCAGAGCATTGAGAATAAAACAGTAGAAAGAAATTGTAGTAACGGAAAGAGTCGATCATTCGAAGGGGGCCGGATCCAGCTTTATCGATAAAGAGGGTCGAGTCACTTGTCTTGAGTCATCGAGAACCGCCCACCTAAACTTTGGAACCTTAGGTTAAGTTAATTACCCAAAACAGCCGCCCGATCACTTGAAAGTTCTTCCATCAGGTGCTCCCCCCCAATGGAAAACTACTTTAGAACCCAAAAGAACTGGCACTGTGACTAACAGCGAAAGGTGGAGAGGGGGCTAGAGTCACAATCGAGAGAGTAGTACGGCCTTGCGGCTCTGCGAGGGGCACAGCTACGAGAGGAGGAGACTGGTATGGATGGGTCATAAACCAATTTCATGGTCTCATATCTATGCGACGGGATCGTATGTGGATGGTATTTTCCTCCATTCCTTCCCTGCAGGTATCTTCTCGCCAGACGCCGATTCCTCTATCAATTGGTGGGTGGCTGATCAGGCCTGGGGAGAGATCAAAACGACGGAATCACCTAGAGTTGATCAGAGCGCGTCAGTAAACAGACGTGAGAGTCCAAGATCAAGTAGCAACTCACCTCGCACGAACAGCATCTCTTCTTGCTTCTTAATTGTCTGTCATTGCCGAAACAGCCTCTAGTTAGCGACCCTTCATCAACGATATCAGTGAGTGCACCCTACCCTTGTGATCTCTTGCTCGTTCTCGTCTTCCTCCACCACGTAGATGGTCTCTTCCACGTCACCCAAAACAAGGTTGCAGTGGCTGTCATATGCCTGTAGAGTCATCGCGATCAGTCATCAAGCCAGGCATGGGACATGACTTGGGGGAGGAGGGGAGCTCACGTGAAGGCGGCCCTTCAATTCACGGTCACCGCGCAGCTTCACGAACACAATCTCGTCTAGGGACAGACGGACAAGGTCGAGAGGCTCCGATACGGAGGCACCAACATCTTCGGTGTCAGCCATGGTGAGTGGTGGGCAAATAATGTTCACACTGACCACCGAGTTTCGAGCTCGTGCGGGAGATCAGAATCGGCGAGCTCTGTCCGCTGCCTGTTTGGGACTAGCGCTGTGGTGGAGGGGGTGTGCTGAGTCATCACCAGTTACCCCAGGTTTTGCTATCAATGCAAATCGAATATGTGAGAACGACTATTTTTGGTAATTGACAGAGAGATGAATGTGTGGTACTGATTTTATCTGGCCTCCTCATCATCGGCTTTGCCGGTCCTGGTACGAAGTTTCAGTATATTGAGCAAACTAGACAGTTGTCGGAACAAGAAACAGCCCGTATGACCAAGAATGTTGCCCATGGAGGGAGCATTTTTGGTCTAGCGGGATTATGACCCATCTGTGTTCGACAACAGTCATGCGCCTCAGGCACATCTTATTGCCATCTCTGGTGTGATAGCATCTCATTCAGTTCGACAAGCAATCGCTCGACTAAGCAAGCACCATCTTGGTAAGTACACCAAGCACCGGTAACCAAACCCCAACACTTGGTAGCCGCAACGACAAACCAGCTGCACTCGAAGTCTTCGTAGCCCCAGCGGCTGCAGCAGTCCCCGAAGCACGAGAACCACCAGAGGTCGCAGCCGCAGTCGCCTTGACAGCAGTATTCTTCCACGGTGACGCAGCTTATAGAATGTACTAGAGTTGGACGATGGAGGCGCAAAGCCCAGGTTCGGGCAGCTGTATGTGTAAAGAACACTCCCGCAGGTGCCCAGTCAATCAGCTCGCCGTATAGGGTTGCGGTCTTGAGCCAGAGGTCTGCGCCCATGTCGGAGGGGATTGTACCCGGGCAGGTTTCGTACATGCTAAATATCGTTTTATTAGTATGTGTGAGGTCGGGCAATGGAGAGGGAGTACATACGCAGATAGCCCAGCCCTAACCTTGCAACATCCACAGGCAGTGTTCTTGTTGCTCAACTGGATTACCGAGGTGGAGGTGTTATTCGTGATGCAAGTGTTATACTCTTGTTGCGCCTTTATGACCGAGTGCAACACCTTGCCGAGATTGCACGAGCAGCCGCAGGGGGCATTATCTGGCGCCGGCCAGAATGGAATCGGTTCGGAGGAAGTACTCTGCTATCAATTCATCGTATTTGCAGGAATATACCTATATAACGTATGAGCAGGAGTCAACGAAGGCCAAAACGCAAATAACGTACTTGATTCCAGCACGACTCGGCCACGCAATTGATGTAGGACTGGTACATGGCACATCCGCACCCGAGAACACAGATCTTGCTTCCATTGCATATGTCCATACACCCCTTACTCGCCGTGGTAGCTTGCGTTGTGCAGCTGGTAAAGCTAGAGGGGTCTGCACAGACATTGGCGGTAACGTTAGTTTGTGCAAGAGCAAGATTGAAAGCCCCTACCTAGGGCAGTTAAGCAGTTAACCAAACGAGAATTGTCCCTGAGAGCATTTTGTGAATTGGCACGGACGGTGTTCAAGAGAAGATTCCGGGGCTAATCTCATTACATACCCCCATCACATAGGCAGCTTGCAGGCTACCCCAACCTCCATTGAGGTAGATATAGAACTTGGGGTCCCCCGGGCCAATTACAAGAGCACAACAGGATGTACTCGACACCGAACTAAATCTTCAGCTGTTCGGCTTATTCGAAATAAGCCATTGATATGGAGGCGCTGATTGGGCCCACCTCCAAGAGGAGTTTGTTGTGAAATGTAAGCTCGTGGGTGGAGGGGCATGGTTCGAGATCGATCAGTTCATTGATCATTATTTTGGGGATTTGGTTCCTGCTTATCACGTTCGGTAATCGCTTCGGTTTACGGTTCGTGTTGCCAGGTGGTGGAGCATTTGTGGCGTTCGAATAGAACCCGGTCTCGCCGAAGCTGGACAGATCGAGGAAAGCGTCAATCGTCATCTTAAGTCAAGTTCACAGTTCACTCATTATTCTTGCAACTTGTTAATGTAGACCCTGGAGCGGCCCCCGATGACCCTTGGTTTCTCAGGGTCAAAGGTCCAGACATACGGCATCGCAGCCTCAGCAGATCAACAGACGACCTGCCCTATTCACAGATTGCTCCTAAGAAATGCAGCTCAATGGCGGAATCTGTTCCTCAGGGACAAGGTAGAATAATCGCTAGGCTAAAATGCACGATCGGCCACATCTCCTTCACCCCCGAACTCGATAGAATATGGTTGTCACGACTTGCCTGCTTTCATCGAGGTATAGACTGTTCCATCCAAATTCTCTCCGCTTCAACTAAGTCCAACAATCTATTCCATATGCTATCTGCGGTCGGATCTTGGCATGTGGTTCCATGGTAAGCGAGTGCGGCCCCTCTATCTAAGCTAGCCGTTGAGGCTGATAGTCTACGCTCGCTGCTAAGGCCCCAAAGGCTCTTGTCGGGGCTCACGCCACTGTCAACGATACCAATACGAACTATTGGCCTCGTCTAAGATTCCTTTATTTCATGTATGGAGTATAAATCCCTCCCATTCAGGGTTCAGAGATCACAAGCGATAACAGTAGAATGGACGGTCGACTACTAGTCTACTACCATATGGAGAGAGGCATAATAATCAATAAACTATTGATAGTTGCGGCTCCTCCTCATCCTGGAACCCTAGTTTCCGTTTTCTTACAATTTCCATTTTTTACTTTAACTCCCATTCCTTGATTTCCACTGGATTGCTCCAACACATGGCCCGGCATCTCTACCTCGTATATCTACCGCTTTTCGCGCAGTTAGTTCGGCCGGAATTTTTAAACTCGACATTAGCATGCTCGGTTTGTTCCCTGATCCTTTTCTCACAAATGCGATTGCTGACAAGGGCTTGTCGATAGGAAACATGTCTAATCTTGGGGGAGACCCCAGCAACATGCAACACAGATGACTTTTTCTGCTTCTGTCAAAGCGAGGTATTCCACGAAACTTACATATGTTGCGTACGGTCGCTCTGCGACTCGAGCAATGCCGCAAGTAAGAGAGATGCAATCCAAGGATTAAGACATATGACTGAACATTGGATTAGGTCTCACTGATGCCGCTGCCGCGAGTTGTGCCGCGTAAGTACTTTTATTGTATGGCATTTATAGAAAAACCAACTGATAATGAGTGTGTGCTAGAGCGGGAGCTGCTTTCACACCCGTGGCTAGGAGTGCATGTTCCACTATTTTTGAAATTTCGGGTACGACAACAGGTGAGTATTCCCAAGCTATGCCGATGATTGTTCTTGACACCTTTTATCTGACCGTGACAAAGCCACAAGCACGAAGAGTTCTTCCAGCGCGACTGGCACCATCAGTCACAATACAATCACCACAGCAACTGCCACTGCCACTCAGCGAGTGAGCGGAAATACCTCTAGCAACAGTGGCAGTCACAGCGCCCCAACATCATCATCCACAGCCGGTTCATCCACTCTCTACTCCAGCGGTGGCAATTCGAGCAGCGGTTCGTCAACAGGGTCAGGATTGAGCACGGGGGCCAGGGCAGGCATTGGTTCAGGCGTTGGGGTTGGCGTTCTGTTGGTTCTCGTTATGGTTATCGCGATCCCCAGGAGAAGCCGAAAGCGAAACCAAGAGGTCCGCGATCGAGACCAACAGCAGCCTCTGTCCCAGGACATGCCGGAGCCATCTGACCATGGCGACGAGACAACACCATGGGTAGAATATAAGAACGAACTCGGCGCGAGGCAGAATGTTCATAAGCTATCCGCCCATGGCGGATAAGAGAACATCAGGGGGGAACGAACTCGATGCAACCAAGAATGTCCATCAACTGCCTGACCATGGCAACCAAAGAACATCACGGGTCGTATATAACAATGAACTTGACGGAAGCCAGGATGTCCATCAGCTACCCGATCACGGCGATCAGCGAACATCATGGGCGGAATATAACGCCGAACTCGACGCAAACCAGGGGCATCATCGTCCAGCGTCTGGCCAGAACAACGACGCCGCAGAACTTGCAGGCCGGGGTCATCCTCCAGCAGAACTGGCGGCTACACTGTCGAGGCCTTGGATGTGCTGTCTGCAAAACCGGTGTATTATCACCAGTTGCCGACTGGAGAGAATACATCAGAATTGGCATAGAACCTAGGCCTATATAATCAGTTCACGCATAATGGACGAGCAGAGGAATGCG
Source organism: Penicillium sp. PF1803 (assembly GCA_023626575.1). Taxonomy (NCBI): domain Eukaryota; kingdom Fungi; phylum Ascomycota; class Eurotiomycetes; order Eurotiales; family Aspergillaceae; genus Penicillium; species Penicillium sp. PF1803. The sequence goes on along the minus strand of JAMAGZ010000107.1, from coordinate 33,759 downwards.
GAGGGAAATGGTGGTTGTAAATAGTTATCTACGAATATACCCATAATTATAACCACTTGATGTATTACCCCAATTACCCCAAGAGAGTCAGGTTCTCACTTATTCCTGACCGGAATTATAGATTAACCGAATTTGTACCTGAGGCCCCCACCCCCAAACTTCCCGTTGACTTTTCCCCAGTTGTTGACTTTCTCCACTCTTCCTCCGCTCTCCACTACGGGCCCACCTGATCAAAGTGTAGACTGTAGTCAACCCTTGCTTATAGTAGTCACCAAGGATGAGATATGGAATCTTCGGTGGGTGAGATCACTGCTTGAGCTAGGTAGTATAGTAGTTCATGGTCGCAGCTAAACCTCCATTACCTAAGGCCTGCCAAGAGGTAGGTACTTGTCATACATCCTTGAGTACACGTACTTACGTAGCATCTGCAGTGGTGCACCCCCTCCCCCAGACTGGACTGGACTGGGCCGGGGTCGATGCGCACCCCCTCATTCTCGTTCCCCCCTGCATTTCGATTTCCTTCTTCGCGTCTTGTCACTGTGCGACCTTCATCTTCTTTTCCTCGTCCTCTATCAATCATGAGGAGGACAATCCGTGCCGGCGAGAGACTCTCCTCTCCCTGGCTGTATCCATCCCGACCTAGGGCATCAGACTGCCATCTCCATGTCTACAACTCCACCACGCGACACCGGGTGGTCAATCCCACCGGGCGCACAAGACCAGTCTCCTCACTGAGCTCATCGTCTTCCCAGCCATTGTCCTCCTCCCGTCATCAACGCAGACGCGACACTCATCCCAATGATACCGTCCGCGAGTTCAATACTAGAAATAACAATCTTAGCGCTACTGTCAACTCCACACACGAGGCTATCGAGCAGGTGGAACCAGACGAGCCCTCCGTGTTCGAAGCCGAAGCCATCTTTCCCACCTGGGAGTCCCCCGAACAAGAACACGAATATGCAGAGAGGTTCATTCGCGTCATTGAAAATGGCCAGCCTGATCAAGTGATGAAAGCAATGACTGACCCACGGTCGGCGGGGCTGGTCGGATCACTACCCCAGACTGTTTTCCTTGAAGCGCTCCACCTTCTCTCCCCGACCCATTTTGTGGAGCCTTTCCGCGACCTCCACCACCCCATGCACACCTGGGCTGTGCTTCTCAATGGCCTCCGGCGTATCGAGGAAATTTTCGATACTTTCGTTAGAGATCTGTTCACCGTGGTCCGCTATCGCACAGCGAGCGGCCAGACCTTGCAATTGGCGGAATTTACGCACCTCCTGGACTGCGCCCGGTCCATGGGCAATGGCAATCTCGCGGATCAGGTCTGGGAAACTATGAGTAAGATGGAAGTGATCCCGGATACGGTGTGCTACAATCACTACATGGAAGCAAAAGTCTGGGATCATTGCTATACCGGACGAGAAGCTTACCGCATGCGCATGACTCCGCAAGGTTACAGGAAGCGGCGCAGCGAGGAGCCAGTGTTAGGATGGCAAGGCTTTGGGAGCGCGCAAAGAAGTGTTCGCAAGTTTGCCCTACGAACTTTTGGCGAAATGCAAGCCGAGGGTCACCTGGGTGATGAGCGCACATATATCAACTTGATGCTCGCTGCAGCGCGTGTGGGTCATAACCGGGGGATGAAACATATTCTGAAGGAAGTTTGGAATGTGGACACGGAAGCTTTAAAGCTGGAGCCCGACAACGCGAAGGTGCCACCAGTAACGCCCTACGACCAGTGGTCTGCGCTATATCCGACTGAGAATCTGCTGTTTGCCGTGGCCCACGGCTTGGGGGTGAACAATGACATTGCTGGCGCGATTCGAACGGTCCAATTCATCTCATCCTCATACAATATCCCGATTCCGGCAAAAGTCTGGCACGAGCTATTCGAGCGAGCGTACGTTCTCTCGCGCCAGCGATCGTCCGCAAGGGAAACAAGCAGAACCGAGAAATATACCGAATGGGCAAACTCTATAGGGCGAGTCTCCCTCGATATTGTGCGATCAATCTTTGACACCATGACCTCCGAGCCCTACAATGTGACCCCAACGCTACAGGAATGGCGGTTCATGATCAACACGAGCATTGACAACGGTCGCCTGGAAGATTGCAAAGACTACATCCGCGGCGCATACAATCTATTAGAGCAAACTCAAAAAAGACAGGCCGAGGCACGCACAGTCGTCATGAGATGTCTATCCCCGGCCCTCCAAGCCGCAGATGAACAAATGCGACAAGGCGCTACAATGCCAGATCCAGAGTTATTCCGAACTCCCATCCTCGCCGAAGCTATTCAAACCTACGACATCATCCGACTCGAGGTTTGGCAACAACTGTATCTCCTCCAGCGCGTCTTATACGTCGCCGTACGCGTCCCCAGCTGGAAAGACATCTCAGACAAAGAATGGCACCTCCAAGAACGGCCCAAAATGCTAGAAGAATGGGTAGACTTCATCCCCAGCAAAATCCAGCTCTTCTACGGCGAAGACACGGGTCACATCGAAATGGTCGGCGCCAAGGGTTTCGGCAGTCGGTATTACAATTCAGCTTACAACGGGATTCCCGTACGCCGACAATCCGATCAGAAACGGCTCTTCGATGCGGGTACAAGGATTCCCTGGACCGAGCAGGGTAAATGGGAAGATGTTGCCGTGCGACACCCTTACCTGGATCGCACGGCGGCACCGCTGGATAGACTTTTTTTCTTCCAGTGTCGCGCTTCTGATGAGTTTTACGAGGTTGTGAAGAAGATGCGGAATACTTGGACGGAGTATCCGGATGGACATGATTTGTCTACGAAGAAGAACCCGCATAGTGGGTTGTATGGTCGTCTTGCGGCGTTGGATATGCTTAAGCCGAGGGAGAACAAGAGTGTTTTCTTGCTGGATGAACAGTCTTGGATTTAGAAGGGTTGAGCTGTTAGACTTGTTCGCTTTAGTTGATACCCATCGAGGTCGATTGACCTACAGTGGTGAGAATGGCCAATGCCGGGCTTTGCACTAAGATTGGTTGTGGCGCTATTACTACATGCCAGCTGCATTATTATTGAATAGAATGTTTCAGTGTGATATTAGTGGTTGATGCATCACGGTCGGCAGGTGGCGGTTACTTTATTCAAAAAACGGCCAACTTTGAACCTTGAATAATATCCGTAAATCTAGTTGGATTACCTTCAAAAATGAAATGCTCATAAATGTAAGTATAGTTACTATATACCATATTAAAATCTAGGGTCTCTACAATAACGAAACATAAATCCAGTAGGGGCTAGAAATTTGAATCTAGTCAGCCCTGTCCCTACTGTTTCCTCCATTTAAATTAACCCTAAAAATTCCAGTGGGCCTGACTTGATTTACGCCTAAGGGATAGATCATATATCGAGCGGGCTAGGTCGTTCAAGTGAGGCGCGCGGTTGAGTCCCTGGGGTGGGCCCAGGTCCACAGTTTGCGACAGTACCTAGTCGATCGAATCGTCAATTAGCTTGTCGATCAATTCTTGTAGGGACTGTTGCATGCGCGCGTTTAGGGGGTTGTCTAGCGTTTGCCTCAGATATTGTGAGTTGTACCTGGCGGCAATTCAAGTTCGGTCTTCGAATGATGGAGTATAAGCGTCTCTCATAGTGGGGATGCCCAGGTGGCATAGTATATGCACCATGAGACTTTGAATATCTCCCACTACACAAGAGTATGGTCACTTTGAAACAACTAGTGTTAAGCTTCGCCGCCTACCCAAGCTTCGCGTTCGGCTCAGACGTAACTCGCGCGGGATCATGCATGCGAGGATTCGGTCCGCTGGAGTAATGAATGGCTGTGACTTGTAAGTCTGGGTTTCTGAGGTTTCATGGCGGTCAGCTTGAGTGGGCTAATTATGTTATTTTTACATTAACATGGAGCTGTCAATTTCATGCAAGGCTGCTGCTGGACCAGTCACTCAAGCCAGCTGGGCGGCTATGAATGGCAGCCCTGTCCGTCGGTATCAATGCCCAGCGTCACTGACTCACATTGCTCAACCTTTCAATGGCGCAGATTCGAGTGAGATACTGCAGGTTTCCAACACAGACATTGGGCTCAAACTAAACTTTTGGAATTAGAACGCGAGAAGCGATAGTAGGAGCAATGGAGAGCGTGCGGCCCGAAGCTCTGCGTGCATCTATGGATACCTCAGCTACCTGATTGGCAGGATTATAACCTTTTCAAACTATTAGTACGGAAATTTAGTAGCATATTATATTCATTATAAGCTACTCGAAGCTTTCCGAGTAGCAGACTGTGTACAAGAGTCGCAAATCACGAACTCAAATCCATCCAATCATACAAGTACACCCATCTCTCCTCACCACACCGCAGTAAAGAGAGACAACCCCCTTCAGGTCCACGCTAGACCTTCTCACGTTTCAAATCATTCACAGTCATATACCTCCCGATAGTAATCCAACCCCACCGGAACCAGACCATCTGACTCTTATGACCCATCACCATAGCCGACTGCGCAGTCAACCACTCCCCAACAGAGCTAACAAATAACAACCGCGCAGGTCCATCATCAGAACCACTCTTCTTCCCACTAAACAAATTCCCCAAAACACCCAACAGCATCGAATACGGCGCATCCAGCACACCAGCATACTTACGCACCATGGACGTAGACGTCAACGTATACAACGTCACGGGACAATTAAACCCCTCTTTATCCGTCATCAGCGTGCGCAAGAATTGCACCGCGCCGTGGTACAGCGAGCGGTGGTTGGGATGGTTGCTGATGCCGTGTTGGTCGAATGTGAGGAGGACGTCGATTGTTGCGGTGGGTGCCTTTTGGGGGTTCTTCTTTGCGGTGCCGTTTAGGGTTGCTGCGAGGTCCGGGGAGAAGGCTGAGGCGAGGAGGGAGGTGACTTGGTCGGCGGCCCAGATTGCGGTCATACTGTCTGGGAAACGGGTGGGGTCGTCGACGATGAAGACGTCGGATTCGTCGCGGACGCCGAGGAGGAGGGCGGATTTTTGGAGTTCTTTTTTGCGGGTTTCGCCGAGACCGTCTGCGTCGCCTGTTGAATGGAGATTTGGTGGTTAGCCTGTATTTCTCAATGGGATTGTATGTTTGTTGTTGAATTTGGGGATATGGTATTTGTGTTTTGAGGTGTGTGGGGAAACCCAATGGCTGGAATTGGTTGTAGTAATGACGTACCAGTGCTGAAGCAGAGGATTTTCAGGTGGTTTCCGAGTTCGGGCTTGGTGAGGGCCAGCACGGTGGGCGAGAAGAACATGGCCTCGTCATCGGGATGTGCGATCAAGAGACAGATGCGTTTATTGCGGAGTTTAGGGAAGGAGCGGGTGAAGGGTGACGAAGTAGAGGAGATGGTCCAGAAGAGGAAGACCGCGGCGATGGCAATCGCCAGCGCGGTAACATTGAACGATGGCGACATTGTGGGAGGAGGTAGCAGGTATCAAGAAGACGACAGTAGATTTAATTTGAGGCAATGGCACGATCCTCTGTTGTTTATGGTTGGTCGTTGCCCACGCGATGGCCACGTTTATAATGACGTCTGTGTTTGAGAATGTCGGATCTCCAAACTTTCTCAATTGAAGCTTATCTCGATGGCAGATCGAGAGGTAAGGGCAATCGAGTTAGACTCGGAAGATTGTGGATCAAGGCATGCGCTGTCTCAACCGTTGACCCTGGCACGGTGGGGTATAACCAGCATCCCACTTGGTCGAGGTGTTGGAGATGGGATTGCGGCGAATGCGGAAGCTGCCTATCTCCAGGAGACACACGCAAGTCGATAATCAATTGAATGGGAACCAGTTTAACAGGCACCAAGCCCACAGTTCCAAGGAAAGAGAAGGTCGGGAAGGCGAATCACTCAGCCATGCTAAAAGAACACGGTGGCCGAAAGCTTGTGCCGGAATAGGGGGGAAGCTCAGATTGAATGAATTCTGATTGCGGGACGATCCCCCGGAATTGGGGTCACGTGTCAGTGGGTTCATTCAGGCGATTGTGAGTGATACACGAGTTTTAAGTTTGAATTGGTTAAATCATGTGCCTTTTAAGGCGTCTCTTATCTATGGAAATACTTGAAATAGGAGAGATCCAGTGGCTGTCAGGACTCAGTGCAGTGGCCCTTATCAGGAACCCACGAGGTCTGCTGATGCGGGGAGATCTGTTATCAGGCTATTTCCAGGATCTGCGTATGCTTAATGGCTTCCCTGCAGATTAGGAGCACTGACCTCAGATATGTTAAATTCAAGTGCAATCCATAGGGAAGATTCTGCTCAGTCAGCCAACTGGCATCGCCACCATCGATCAAGGGGAATTCTAGAACTTTAGCCGGACTGCCGTCTGTCTGCCCTGTCTGCTGTACCTGCCTAACTGGGTATATGAAAAAGTTCTAGCGGCATTCCCGAATTTTCTTCCAGACTCGAGGAAAAGTTTGTAGACAACGAACTGAAGTTACTGACAACAGCCAATAGACTCCTCATATTAGACCATGTCTTGCCTGTCTACTGTAGCAATCATTCACCAGTTGCAGTCGTCCAAGTTATCTTGAAAGATGACGTATAGCCGAGACCTTCGGATCGAATCATCCCATCTTCCGCCATCCCTAAGGTTGACGTCAAAATGGTGAAATACCAGGACCGCCATGACTCATCTGCCAATATCCATTCAACCAAGGACCTATATATGTCCTAAGAAATGAGACCACGTTAATACCCCTTTTTAACGTATGATTCCAGCAAATATATTCTGACACATAACCACGCCATCCAACACCCACCTAGCAGAATGCAGATCATCGCGATCATCATCTAGACACATTTGTCTACATACAAAGATACTTTACATTACCCCAGTATGTAAACAAAAAATCCACATCAACCTGATACAGTCCACACACCCACATTCCCATACATACTGTAACCAAAATCCACCCGGCACACCGAGACTCCATTGGCCAGGCAAATTACTCTAAAAGCCTCAACCTAGACCCTACGAGTTTCCCGACGGACAACAGTCAGTGACTCAGGTGGAAATCCAACACGCCATCGGGCGAGGCCAGGTTCACCGCCTCATTGCGCGATTACTACTACTTAACTGCTTACTCCATACTATCGTGTCCTATTGTGCTATTGGCATATACTACTGACTCCATAGCTCGCAAATGAAAGAGGGATATATAATTCTCATTATGTACTACATACAAAAACGTAAACCAGGGACAAACCACACGTACTACCCGGGTCCGCCGCCGCCACTGGTGGACCTGTTAAGCATCACGTTGCGTCGGGCCGAGTATAAAGTTCTGGGCATGGGTGGGGTGGAAGGGGAGAAAAGAGTAGTTACTGGGCAATGAAGCAAAAAAGAAGGGTGAGGGGCCGAGTCGATATACCGCTGGGAGAAAGACCGGCCTAACAGAAAATTTCTGCGCGGCACGCTTGTTGCGGGCGGGGACCCGGGAGGTTTCCGGGCTGCGAGAAAAGTTTGATGGTGGTATGGATAATGGAGTATGGAAAATTGAATCCAAAGGGACGGAGTATGTTTCTTTTCTTGGGTTATTTATTTGATTTTATTATTATTTATTTGGGATCATATTGTATTGTTGTTGTTATTTTGTTAGTGTGGATGCAATGGTGCAATTAGAGGGTTGGAGGGGAGATGTTGGGTTCTGGATGTCGAGAGGATGGGATGGGATACGCAATTTCTTGGGCGATGATGAATTCTTACATGACTTCAGCTTAGGAAAGTGATCTATGTTATACAGTACTTCGTAGAGCTAGATTGAGAAAGCAATGAAAAGGGAAAGGAATCGACCGAATGACAGTTAAACGAGATTTGGACTAACATCCAACCGTCTCACATGAAAGAACTTCATATTCCATATCTAGAGTATACAGAGTCCTCCATCCTCATAGAAGGCGTGACTCAATCCTGATCGGATGGCGTCTCCGAGATCGACCCGAAAGAGGAAGTTCGCTAGAGAGCCGACCATTTCGATCTTCACGGCGTGCCACCCCGTTCTATTGGCTGGAATCCCCGATCTGTCGGTGCTTATTGTAAGGAGTAGGGTGTAAGGCGCTCTGAGGCGCATAGAAAATGAATATCTGTAGCAACTCTTGTGGAGTATTCGGCACAGAGAGTCTAGCTAGCTACATCCTGAAATCTGTCAAGCACCTGGGACAGGGCGCGGCTATGATTTGCGCATCCCCGCGGTACTCATACTGAAACGAGGTTTTGCTTTTTTATTGATAATTCATTCTTTCTAGAGCTCGCTATTCCCAGGTCCCACGGGTTATCTCAAATCGGCTATTCTACGCGGAACTGGAGAACGAAGAGGGGCCTTGGTTACTATGGAGTTAGTCCCGATGGATCGCCATCCCGATTCTGCTTCAGCCGCGAGGCCGTCGCGATAGAACCAAGGCCAGAGCGACCAGCTTAGTATTTTCTATGGTTTTGCAGGCTAGAGAGGAGACAGCGGGCGACTCCGACGATGTTCTCCGTCCGGGGCTCCTCCCACTTGGCGACGGGAGGACTGGACTCTGGAGGAGTCCATCTCCATGGCGTGATCGGGTCCTCGGCCGCCAGACGTCTCACCGCAAGGAACTTGGAAGAACGAGGGCACGTTGTTCCGCAGCCAAGGAAGGTGAGAAGAGTCAAGAATGCTGTCCACCCAGGTGCGCACGAGCCATAAACGTGATTCTTCAGCATCCCAGTCCTGCATCGGCCATAGGCCACAAGTCCGGAGCATGTGTCCTTGAGCGATGGGCTTCCAAGAAGAGACGGTGGTGAGCAATTAAACCATGAGACGCGCAGCTCGTAGCTGCATGTCAGAGAAGGTACCTGATACCAAGTGGAGCCACTGTCGATGCTTTTTTGTGGCATTTTTTTTTTCTCATGATTATTTTTGTTTTTACCTGTCGCGACTCGCGACTCGCCAGGGGAAAAAGAAGCTGATCTAGGAGGGATCTCCCGCAACAGGGTTGGCCATGGCGCGCAAAAGAGCAAACTGTTATGTAATTAGTGCGGGCAGGGGAATTGATGATTCGCCCATGACCCTCCTTCGAAAGCACAGAGCAACTCTTGACAGCTCCCAGGGCTAGATTGGGCGTGATGATCAATTTCAAGCTCTCTTGAACGATTATCAACCGTACCTGACTTCAAAACACTCTCTAAATTTCCAAAGCTGATTTTGCATCATGACGAAGCCCCAGCTGAAAAATTGCGACAGCGCCGAATGACCAGTCTGCGCCCCGCAAAATGGCGCCAGCGTGCAGTGCGGGGGGAGCGAATCGTCACCAGCCACTAACCCCAAAACGGTGAATCAATGGTGGTGGTGTCGATGGTGTTGATGGTGAGTGGTTTGGTGACGAAGCCGGCGAAGAGAAGAAAAAAAAAAGCAAAGAGTCAGAAAAGAAGTGGATCCTAACAGGGTCCTGGCCTTCGGCACGCGTTTTTGTTGCCCAAAGCGGTCAAGCGGGAAAAATTCTCAGCGCAACTCATCTTGAGGATCTGCCACTAGCGTATTTTACACGGTATGCCAAACATACCGCCCGTGTATTGTGACCGAAACAAAGACCCAGCGGTCGGGCCGTCGCTGGCCCTCTGATGGCGCCACGTGATGGTTCAATGGCCATCGTGGCCTCCTTGGGCGGACTTGTTTCGGAGTACCTGCTATTCGGAGTACGTATTGTGATTCTGTTACTACTGAATTCACATTCAATGACTATTAAGTATTCCATTGAGAGAACTAAGTTAGCCATGAGTAGCGTACGAGCTGGTCATGTTGGGCTCAGTGGATTGGATTGCAGTAAATTACTCGGGCCAGGTCATCATACAGCATGGTCAGCATCAATGCCTGCTAACTAACTAACTTACAGTATGCTAATTATTAGTATGCTTCGTAGTTTCATACTACTGACTACCATCCTCTATAGATCCCCTCTCTACGGAGTATATGACATCCGGCTCCAGGTTCCTACTCGAGCGACTCGGCTCCGTGGCGGCGTGGACGGCCCCCCCTGTCCGGGGCAAGTTCTAGCATCTCCTCGGGTTCCGCGGGCAAGGTTTCTATGGCAAGTCACAAGCCAGCCAAACCGAACTAGAAGACTTTCGGTGTAGTAGTGGTACTACCTGGGCGACACGGCACCACAAAGCCGGGGAAATGAACCCGCTTGGCCCTTAGGCTCAGGTGATCGGGCAAGCCTCCGTATTCACAAGGCTTCTTGGGAAAGTCAATGCGCCGATGAGGACAGAGTACGGAGTAGACGTGTAGAGTGTAGACGCAGACGCAGAAGCAGACACCGACGCAGAAGCTTTGAAAGTCCGTCACTTGCAGATATGACTTATGCAGGGAGGTCCGACCGGTGCTTAACATCTGGAGTAAATGAGCGCAGAACGATGTCAATAATGTTGATTGTTAAGCACTATCAACTAACTAACTACTAGATGATGATGACACTATGTATGCGTAGGCCATGTGCTGTACCATTAGAAATCTAATAGACTAAACTACAATAGTATGATTAAATCTATACTGAATACAATATGTACGTTGATAATGACTGTATGTATTTCTAATAGAATGGAACCTTCTCACGATTCTCTCTCTCGATGCCATCTCAAGGAGCCGAAGAAGGAGACCGCGATCGGCCACATACCCCGCCGTCAAAGCCCCTCGGCCACATGCCACCTGGGCCGAGTTGTTGGAAGGCGTCCCCCTAAAATCCTTGGGGGGAGATCCCATCCTCATCCACCGACTATGCCGGGGCTCTAGCCGACCGTGAGTCACTGCGCACAGGCTTTGACCTTGCTGGCCCCCAGGAATTTCGGACATCGAACATCCGTGATTGACATCCTTTTTGAAAAGGTATCGAGAGGGGTAATCGACACCGAAGGTTTCCAAGATGCGCACCATCAGGTGGTCTGGTACTTCATTACCCCGATAGAGACTAGATCAGTCGAGAAGTTAAGATGATCGCAAAATGATGCCCACCATCTGCCACCAACCAAGTAGGATGTGGGGTAGAGTTGTCTGGGCTGGCATCAGGCGATCCCCGATCTTTGTTCGGTCGAGAGAAGATTTGGGTGGTTTGAAATGTTTATTGGGTCTGCCGGCACCAGAGCCGAGTTGAATGGTTAAAGTTCCTCACCATCATCATAGGCTGGGTGAAGTATAGAATTCACGACGCCTTGGCGTGTGAGTCCAGAGAGCGGGTTTACCTCGGGGAGGACATAACATTCATTCCGTTCTCGTGCCATAGTCTATAATTGATTCCTCATATGTATAGACTGCGTGCTTTACTCGAATATCCCCTGGTAAGCTACCTAAAGTACTCTTATTCTTGCTTGGAAAGTACAGAATCTAAGAATAAAGAAATACGGTGTAACGATGTCGTATTGTGGTGGTACACGTATGGTCAGGCTCCACTATGACGATGAGCCACGGCCCACTTTGTGACTTTTTTTAAAAAGTTCTAATTCTTTTTTCCATCAATTTTTCTCAATTGAATTTCCCATTTCAGTCACATTTGTTAGTGATGGTGGCCACTGGCCAGACCAGAGCGAATGGCCGTCCGGTACCTGGCTGGCCGCATGGGACAAAGTGGACAAAGTGGGAACCAACTAGAAATTTTTCTTTGGTTCCAACAAGTTTTCCACGGATTCGGTGGCTTTTAGGCTCAAGCACATGATCCTCTACAAAGATTCAAAAGCAGCGCAAACCGCCTCGAATGGTTTCTTTTTACTACTTCCTTCCTCCTCTTTTTTACAGACATGAATTGAAGACTGGATTATGTTTTGGTTGGCCGCTACTATCACTTCTCAACTCTATCAACACCGCACTGCTTCCTGAACGTCAGCCAAGCCAATCTATATCGACACCACAACCTTCTTCAGCTCATCATCACCACCTCACTCTTCTATTGACTCACACCGTCATCTATTATCAGAACAGCCACTCTCAAAATGCCGGGCCGTCTGATCCCCAACTTTGTTCGGGGCTCTGGCTCCCTGCACTCATCAGTCTCATCGACTCCCATCCACTCCAATTCCTCATCGACTACCTCCGTCAATGAGATCCCACACCCCAAGAAGCCGGCGCACGGCGCAGACCGTGCTCGCTCCCCCGAGCGTCGCCTATCTTTCAACATGGACCACCTGATCCACCCACACCGAGACCACAGTAAGGACAAGCGCCGCAGCCTGGGGCGCGCCGGCCGATCTAAGGAGCGCGTGGGCAAGGAGGAGCTGGCTAAGCCTTCTGCCAAGCTTGATCTCTTGGTCGAGTCCCCTCCTTTGGTTTGCTATGGCAGCCCAAGCAACTCAACTGGTGCTCTGTTCTCTGGCCGTATGCGTGTGATCATCCCCGAGAGCGCCGGCGAGGTCATCCTCAGCCAGTTCGATGTGCGCCTCATCTCTAAGAACACAACCAAGAAGCCTGTCTCCGGCCACTGCTCTAGCTGTGCTACCCGTACTGAGGAGCTGGCCCGTTGGAACTTCCTCACGGAGAATCTTCGCCTGAAGCCTGGCCAGCACGACTTCCCTTTCAGCTACCTGTTCCCGGGCAATCTGCCTGCCTCTTGCAATGGCGCCCTGGGTCAAGTGGAGTATTTCCTGCTGGCACACGCCCAGAGCACTATCGGCGAGGAATTCAACCTGAAGCTGCCCCTCACCCTCCGTCGTGCTCTGATCCCCGGCAACGACAAGTCTTCTATCCGCATTTTCCCTCCTACCAACCTGACTGGCCGGATCGTCCTGCCTTCCGTGGTTCATCCCATCGGAAATTTCCCCGTGGAGATGACTCTGAGCGGCGTGGTGGACAAGGGTGACGAGACTCAGACCCGTTGGCGCCTGCGCAAGATGATGTGGCGCATTGAGGAGCACCAGAAGATCGTCTCCACTGCCTGCCAGAAGCACGCTCACAAGATTGGCGGCGAGAACAAGGGTGTCCTGCACCAGGAGACCCGCATCATCGGCCACAACGAGGAGAAGACCGGCTGGAAGACCGACTTTGACACTGCTGGTGGTGAAATCACCATGCAATTCGATGCTAGCATCAACCCTACCACCAACCCGGTCTGCGATATGGAGGCTCCCGGTGGCCTGGAAGTGAAGCACAACCTCGTCATTGAGCTCATTGTCGCCGAGGAGTTCTGCCCCAACCGCAACACCCGCTTGATCACTCCCACCGGCGCTGCCCGTGTTCTGCGCATGCAGTTCAACCTCCACGTCACCGAGCGCAGTGGTCTCGGTATCAGCTGGGACGAGGAAATGCCTCCTGTCTACGAGGACGTCCCTGCCAGCCCTCCCGGCTACTTCAGGCTGGACGACGCCCGCAGCGTCATGGAGGACTACCAAGGCTCTCCCCTCCCCCTTCCCGAATACGACGAGCTGGAGCGCATGGAGTCTCTGCGTCTGGACAGTGACTCAACCCACTCTTCCGCCAACTCCACTGCCAACTCCACCTCTAACCGCGGCCGCATGCGCTTCACAGTTGACGACTTGGTCACTGAGCGAACCCCGCCTCCCTCTGAGCCTACCTCCCGCGTTCCCTCGCGCGCTCCATCGGTTGACTCTTCCCGCCAATAAATCGTTTAACACTACTATCACCGCCTCGCCTTCCTTTCTTAATTACCATTCTCCCGCCATGACGTTATGATCTCCACGACTCAAAGAAAGATATCCCAAAGTCACGGACTTGTCACAACCTTCTTATTTTTTTTTTTCTTGTTCCCCATCTCACGATAATCAACTTCTCGGGGAGACATTTCATGATTCATGATTCATGATCAATGTCTCCGCACCACATTGTTTTCTCTTTCTATTTGTTTTCATACAACGGCGTCGGCGAATCTCTCAACGAAAGCATGAAAAATCTGGTATCTGGCCCAAAATGGGATCAAGATTGAACGGCAAACCATTATCGGCTCGGTTGCATGCGTGCATCTCTTGGCTCGGACGGACGGGTTTCGTTCCACCCCCTGCATTATACCCATTACTTTCACTTCTTCTGTGCATATCTATCTTCTATCTGTTCTCGTGCCCTCGGCTTTTTGCGAGTCTTATTCCCCCTATGTCTTAGAAACGTATGATTCTCATGTTGCCAATGGGCTCTCTACTCTTGATACCTTAATACATTGACTTTAATGGTCCATCTTTCCATCAATTGTAAACTATGTAATCTTGTAAGCTTGCCCTTTCCACACTCAGTTGCTCATATAAGATTAAGGATAAGATTAAGGATGCGGTTGAGATACGCTCACCAGGACCACATGTTATCTCCTGCGTAGGCCCTTGGCGTTGAATAAACTATCACTTGGCGCCTTTCAACTACAATAATAAACCAATACTGTCCCAGAATCGCCTTATCTGACAACAAAAGAGCCCCACCGTGGATCCCCATCGCCGCTGTCCTCGGGATATACGCTAGGCAACAATGATCATGCCGTCATGAAGATTCCTATCGTCATGGTACACTGGCTCATAGCATCGAGCCAACAACCCGACCCAACTAAAAACTAAAAATAATAGAACGCGACATATCCCTCCAAACTCTATTGAAACAAAGTTATTTAATAATAACAACCCAAGTGAATGACATTATTCACACCCTCGGCCGGGAACCTCGGAGGTCTCGACCCGGCTTCCCGACCAATGTCTCCACCGATGATGCCATGTAACTTTCAAACTCAAAACATCACAGAGTTCGAACCAGCTGATAATTGGCCATGGAAGCTGGTATTATTCAGACCGAGAGCTTGAGATGAGTCGCATGACCAGCTCTTGGGAGATGCTTCCATCCATCAGGCTATATGACATCATCCCCTTTGGAAGACGTTTTATATAGAAGGTTGCTGGTCTGGAATACGTGAATCTACCAAGGATTTGACACATACTGCCTAAAGTTACTTATCGGACATACTGAGCATCTCATAATTATGTCGAACCTCTTTCGCAGGGCATCCGATGCCTTCCATCACCATCAGCGGAAGAGTTCTGAGGAATCGGTTAACCAGGATTCTCTTGTGAATCCATCCCAGGAACCGCAAAAACCGGTGGAACCCCAGACCCCGGCTGTGTCGCAAGGGTCGCAGCCCGAGCCAGAAGAGTCCAAGGTTGAGGCTGCGTCCAGTGAGAATAAAGATCAAGCTGGTAAGCACCGTGTCGCTGGTTCTCACTGCTATAAGAAGTCCTACTGATGTGGTCATGGCTGATGTAGGAACAGAAAATAAACCTATTCATCATCATAACTGGGGCTGGTTCCATCGTCCAAGCGAGGAAGAACGGGAGAAGCGTCGATTGAGTCAACAGGGGAAGGAGCGGGCGGATTGGACTGCTTCGAAGAAATATGATCATGCGCGGCGGTCGAGTCAAGGGGCGGGCGTTGGGTTTGAGGGTGATCGGCAGGGATGAAATCAGTTTACCTTACTACTTGTACGATTTGTTTGATGTTATGATTGAGGATGAACATAATGCGGCGTGAGCTTGTCTTGAAATTGTCGATCTATCTCGAATATCGAATATAATCTGTCTTGTCGTGTATTTAAAGGCTCAATGATACAATTCTATAACCTATTTACTACTCAAATCTTCCACCCTTCACCCTGCTTCCACTTCAAAACCCTCAAGCACACGAATAACACAGTCCCAACAATAACCATCACAGCACTAAACAACTGGCCCTTCCAGAAAACCCGCCCTTCTATATCCAACAGCGCCCCCGCAATAGGATTCCCAATCAACAACCCCAGTCCGGCAAAGGTAAAAGACATTCCCATTCGTGTACCCAAGATACTCATATTCGACGTCAGTCGGACAAGTATAGTCGGCGGCAGGGACACAATCGCCCCCGAGGCAAACCCGTACAGAATAGCAAAAACGATAGTGCCCGCCTCATTTCGAATTCCAATCCACGCAAAGGCTAGGACGGCTGCGCTGAAGCTAATCGGAATAACGGTGTTGACGGAGCCAATGCGATCGGCAAGGATACCGGGTGCGATTCGTCCGAAGACGGAGGCGCCGTTAAGAATGGCGATTATGTAGAATGCGATATTACCGTCTGAGTGGAGGAAAGAGGCGAAGTAGGTTGGGAGGTAGAAGAAAGGAAAGTATAAGCCGACGAAGGAGAAGAAGAGACCCATGCAGAAGATGAGGAAGGGTACATCTTTGAAGGCGGACATGTCGAGTAGGGATCGAGATTGCTTGGGTGGTGGGAGACGGGGTTTCATCACGGCGATGGAGAATATGAGTCCGGCTAGAGCGACGAAGGCGATGATTCGGGTTGTCCAGCCAAAGCCCAGGGAGTTGATTAATTTGTGAAACATGATAGGGTAGATCACAGATCCTAGATATGTGAGTTAGCTACCATACTGTCAAAATAATCTCTCATTGTGTGTCAACTCACCAATACTACCGCCCGAAGCAGTGATACCTGTCGCCAGTGCTCGCCGCGACGTGAAGTAGGTCGTTACAATAGCGACACTCGGCAGGAACAAGCACGCGCAGCCAAGTCCTGTTGTAAGGCCATGTGCTAGGAATACCTGATAGTATTCCGTTGCCAGCGAAGTCATCATCAGACCAAACACGACTAGGAACGTGCCCACCACAAGGAGAGACGTGAGGTAGCCCTTGTCAAAGAAAGGCCCCACGACTACTCCTGCCATCAAGAGTAGAAAGCCTTGGACTGTGCCAATCCATGAAATCGAAGATGCGGAGTAGTTAGGGAGCAAGGTGTCTTCGTAGTAGCTTTGGTAGACACCGAAGGTGTTGACCACGCCCCTAAGATATTCTATTAGCACTGGTCCTTTAGGTTATAGTGGTAGGTCATTTGGGGACTGACCAGCAATTGAAGAATAGAAAAAATGCCCCTGCGACCTGGAGCCAGGCAGTGAGACCTCCATTAGGAGGTGGAGGGGGTGTAGTGGGTTCTGTGGGTTCTTTAGGTGTCTGATTCTCAACTTCTGATCCATCTGAATTGGCCACGGTCACCGGAGGAGATGAATTGCTCAGAACGCTATCTTTCTCTTTCTCTTCAGCCATAGTACATATATTCCTTCCGAGACAGAAATAGGGGGTCTAGGATAACTAAGTGTGTCTTAAGACATCATTTGGAGGCGCACACAGCACTTGATATAACCTAACCGGCATTCCATAACCGGCAGATTTATCGATTATCAATCATGCAAGGCGAACCCCTCCACTGTGAGTTCGGTGTTTCGGCCTTATGACACAGGCCTTGAATTAATAATAGTTGGCTGCTTGCCTTCCAATGAAGTGGAATCGTTGTTGTTGGCTGGGGGTAATTTTTGATATTATCATCAAGGCTCAGCCCCACTTGAGGAGTTGGGGGCGAAGATGGGGTCAAGCTTTGACGAGCGATGCGGTTGGCGACGCCCGTAGGTCTTGACCGAGGAGAAGAAGGGTTTTCTATGGGGTTGAAATACAGTAAAGTTTAGACCGATCGAGGATTTGATTTGTAATGATGATATTACATTGAATTCTCATGATTTTGCTCAAGCCGTCGTCACATTTTGGGCGCCTTATTGGGAGCCGCAAAGGGCACTAAGGCCGGAATAGGCAAGGGTCCTTAAAGGGGAGACACAAGTTACAAATAATGAAGGACTTTGACTACCTTAGGCTTGAATAAAGGTAGATTTGTCAATAAAATGATGTGAGACTAGTGTTATATTGCTTGCTCTATCTGCCATAGTACGTCCCTCTCGTACAAAGGAAATAATCTCACAATCCCAACCAAATCTAGACTTTAGACGAGGCCCTCTTCATCGATATCGTACACCAGATGACCCTGTCGCAATCCTCTCTTGTCTGCACCAAAGACCCATGATAGAGTCATCGCCATCGAAAATTGAACTTCCTTTAGCCACAAGCCCCAAGGACCAGTCTTTCTTCGCACTCCAGCATTCTGTGCAGCCAACTTGAAAATCTCATTGACGCGATGTCGGCGAATCCTATTGTAGATATCAAATACCTTATCGAGCGGTCGTTTGGGGTCCGCCAGCAACCGGGATAGCAAGAAGATGTCCTCAAGGGCCATCGAAACACCTTGTCCGGCATGTGGGGACATTGCGTGGGCAGCATCACCAACAAGAAGACACCGACCCTTGTACCAAACTCCACCGGGAGGCAATCTGTAGACTGGGTAGAAGTTCACGGAGGACATATTGTTGAGAACCTCCCTCAGAGCGGTACCCCATTCACCCTGTGCGCTCTCCAGGCTCTCCAACATTGTAGACTTGAAGCCATCGACTTCTTCCTTCTTGTGTACTTCCCAGCCGTCGCGATTATCCCCCGTTTCCGGGAGTGTGACCTCCTTCGAGAAGAAACAGAACATCTCGTCTTTCCCAGCCGTACACGGGTTCACGGCAAGCATGCCATCTTCAGTCAACGTGGTATCCAGGCCAGTAATCTGAGCGGTCGTCGTGGGTGATAGCACGCTGGTAGGAATGATAGATCCAAGACCTGACATGCCCGAGTACTCTAGGGTCTTCTTGGGGTCGACGTAGGTACGTCGCACGAACGAGTGGATACCATCACACCCAAAGAGCATGTCAGCAGTATCACTCGATCCATCCTCGAACGTGATGTGCACACTTGCATCGCTCTCCTCGATCGTCGTCAGCCGCTTGTTGAATCGAATCGGGATCTTAGCTTGCTGCACCGCCTCAAGCAAGACATCCACCAGATCTGTACGTTTGATGCGCATGTACCCAAAACCGGTTCTCTCTCGTGCCCAGCCGACAAAGTCTTGCTGGAAAATGATATGCCCTTGCAGAGAATGCAAGGTCAAGTTCGAGCTGGTGAAGCCGCGAGTTGCGACTTTCTCGTAGACGCCTAGACGGTGCAGGAGGCGAAGGCCGTTGGGCAGGATGCCAACGGCTCCGCCCAAAGTCGTGGGCTGTGCGCGTAACTCGTAGATTGTGACTTGGATGTTTGTTTGCTGATGCAGACGCAAAGCAGCTGCAAGACCTGCAGGACCGGCGCCGATAATGATTGCCTGGGAAGTGGGTCAGCTTCGATGTGACATTTGTCTCGATGAGTGCTTGAGATGTAAGGTACCTTTCGACTTGGAGACATCGTGAAGAGCTTTGGAGTTAGGTATTCAGAAAATTTGATTTTGGTTATGAAATATCAGGTAGTTGGGAACCGCGCTTTATACCTCAGAGGCTCAGATGCCCGTCAGACTCCGCGCAGATATGGCCCAATTTGGTATGTCAGCCCGCGGAGGCCCGCGGGGTGGAGAGTCAGCAATTTCTCGACCACGACTAGATTGGAAGCTTCGTGCTTATTTGTTTAGCAACACAAGCTTAAAACAGCATTTGTATCTCAGAAATTGCAGATATCAATCCTGAGTGGCGTTGTGACACTGCGATGAGGCTAGTCCGTTTGGGGAAGTGTTTCGACACGCTTGGCTTATAGCTTCAGAAAACAAACAAGCGTTCCATGACTCATCGTTAAAGCACAAATTCAATAAAAGATTAGAGACCAGAGCCATTGTATGAGATATTTCATTTCATGGGGTTTGATTCGGTCATCTCACAAATAAGCCCCGCCCGTTGGAGGAGCCATAACGTTAATTATAGAGAGGGGCTCATAAGGCCTGCATGTTTATCTTGGGAATATTGATGACTGAGAAATCGACCAGAGATTTTTCTATTACTTGAGAATGTAATGCGCAGGGTGTGTTTGTGGTAATTATCGCGACCCCTAAACCTTCAAAGCAGTTAACGCGAAGTAGTTTGTTTTCTTTACCTTGATCGACTCCGAAACAGTATTCTCGGGTCTCTGCTATGCTATGCTTGGATAGGTCATACGTACAATTTGATAACTGTATGTCATATATCCTGTGGAATGGATTTATGTCTACTTTGATATGTTCTCATAATTCGATGTTTTCCTAATGTGTAAATTGACGGCCCCCCTGGATGTTTGCACTTGCAGCCTTGAAATCAGGATATTCTATACAATAATGACGCTGTATATGCCAGCTAGTGTCCACCCAGTTTTTCTTTTCTCAAATTTCAACCCCGTGATCAATAGTCGAGGTATTTGTCACACATAGATCTCTTGTGCATATTGTACCCCCACACTCGTGCGATCACCTACTGCCATACAGCAATACACTATGAACTCGATAGCCAGTCAACGAGTTAACAACTAATAGCCTGCCAGTGACCAATAGATCTGTTCAATGGGGCTGCAAGGACCACCGATCTACTGAAAACAATATGGATCACAAACAAAATATCCGAGACGAGTTGTACGCATACCACCCAACCCAGCTTCAAATTTCCAGAAGTAAGATCTCACAACCCTCCGAATGGGGCAAATCTTCTACCTCCCAATCAAAATCCCATCTCCCCCTTTTCCATATCAATTACGCATAAAGATGCTCCAATCTGGATACTTGCCATATCTCGATACTTTAATTGTTCCACACGATGCCATATGCAACAAATTTGCTCTTCAAAATCGTCAAAAGAGGGATAGGTAAATTCTCCTAGTCTTAATAGCGATCTTGATATTATTCTTTAAGAGAAAGGTGAACCATGCAGGAGAAGTGCGTCCTTCCCGCCTCTCCGCGCACACGCACATGCCCCTCTTTGGCGGACTGGAATTATCATTCAATTTGGGGCCATGGTCCTACATCATCGGAAGACAGGGTATGTTGAAGGTTCTGACATGGATCTATAGATTGCTCTAATTATTTCCAGAAAGCACAGTAGGCTTCTCGTATTCCTTTCCCTTTTCCTTCTAAATGACCTTCTCGAAAACGTCGACTCTTGGCAGGTTGCAAATACATTGGGGTCCCACTTTGTGCTACTAAGGGCCAATTACAACCCGTCTCTACAAGATAGTGGAGCCATACGATTTGGAATTCCAAGAAGCACACCACATACGGAGTACAATTTGCGCATAAGGTTGGCGGGAATTTGGTCTCTGTTCCATTACTCGCATGGGTTGCCTAAATGCCTGACTGCACGGCCCTGAGCCCAGGGTCCGGTGAGCCCAGGGTCCGAGCGACCCCTGGCCACAAATTTCCCACCAGACAAACAAAGAATGACAGCTGGTGACAGGGACTCCAAATCCTTCCACCACACGCTTTTCCCCTCAACCCTTGACAACGATGATGTGTTCACGGCAGAGAGGTGCCCAAAGAGCACCCTATAGAGAGGCCCTAGACAGCGAAGAACGCCAGGTAACATGAAAACAACAAGAAATGTACCGAAAAACGCCAGGGAGATTCCAAGGGGGTATGAAGGCAAAACACTAACAGCAATGCAGGTAAAACGACGAATGAAGAGGCCGAAAAAGAAACCAATCTCAACACATATAGACGACCACCAGGCATAACACCATAAACAACATAAACGCACTCAAGAGTCGAAAATCGGACCAAATGCTGGAACCCCGCGCGCTTCGAGCTCATACACGATTCGGCGAGTTAGGACAGGGTTACTGATCACGCACACCGATTCAGCGTTGAACTCCGAGAATTGTCGATACACAATGGGGACCATGTCAACTCGTCCCAACTGATCGGTATCCATAATAATTGGGCAATCATCCATCCGGTGGACGAGGTCAATCACCCCCTGCCCATACGTCTTGAGAGGAGCGCGAGTTTGCCAGAGAACTCGCAGCTCAGGGCGATTATCATCGCCAAGGAAGGACAGACAGGGGCCAATACCTGATCCTGTGGTTACCACGATCACCCTCTTGAACACCCGCATGGAATATGCAAAGCCATAGAGGAGCACACCCCGCTTCCAGAGATAAGTGGGCGGGTTCTTGATCGTGTCCGCAGTCCAGTCGCCAGCTTTGGACACCAAGCAGGAGAAGCTCGGTGTTCCGCGCGTTCCAGCTGGACTAGGATCGGGAAAGGTGGCAAATCCATGCCAATCGCGCAAAGGATGCTTGGCTAGTTGAGTACCCTTGCCGAATGTGGTAACGGCGTGGTCAAAGTGCAGCCGCACTGCATGGGTTGACAGGACCTCCGCGCGCACCGGGACTTTCCGCAGCATCAACCATGGCTGGACGATAGCAACGGCCGTTAAGATCAAGAACCAGAATGCAGGCAGCTCGACAAGGAACAGACCCAATTTCTGCCCCTGTGCCTGGCTGATTTCATGCGCAAAGACCAATAGAAGCGCCACAAACAAGCTCACGACAAGCCACCCTGAGAAACGGTGGGTGAGTTCAAAATGATCATGATATTTCATGCGAAATGTTGGGGTAGCCACAACGATAATGGCTAGCAGCACCACGAGGATGATGTAAGCTAAGGCTACGGGAGCAGCTGAGAAGCTGACGACAGTTGCAGCGCTAACGGAGGGAGGCGTCCAATACTGATGCGACATGACTCCGACGAACCCTATGTACCAAACTAGGGCAGCAACGCCGCAGCCGCTATGCACGCCACCATAGTGGTAGACCTTGGAAGCGATGCGGCGTAAAGCAAAAGGTGCTGACCGCGGCACGGACAGCACAACGCGGAATATAGTGTTGACAACAAGTGGCTGTCGGGCCAATCCGCATGCAAGCAAGTTGGCAGCCGTTGCATTGACCAAAGCGAGGAGCTTCTGGTTGGACAACATGACCCAGATGAACACGCCAGCGTTCGCAAAGAAAACTAGCGTGAAGAGGCGTCGATACAGAGTGAGGATGGCATATCGGACGAATGCAAACCGCCTCAGATCAGCACTAACGGTCTGTGCCTCGAGGTCGATGGTATGATGCGAGCCCGTGCCGACAGATCCCATTTCCTTGGAAAGGACCTTCTCGAGTATGTGGCTGTTATCGCCATCGGCGAGGGTCACCTCACTGGGACTCCTTGAGGTGTTCATCATCTTTGTCACTGCGGGCTTTGGAATAGTGATGGGGGTTTTCTCCGAGACCGCCATGGCGTCGAAGTGTTCCAAGTATGCAAAAATGGATTCGAAAGATGACTGAATGCAAGAACGGGCGAAGAGTTGTCAATTTGACTAGGGTGAGACCTCATGGAAGATCACAAGCAAGCCAGCATGTGGATCATGAAGGGTCAGGCAGGGACGGAAACGAAGGAATGGAAGGATTATGATATTGAGCCCACTTCTGTGCTAATGAACAAGTGCACAAGTAAGTGGATAGTGGAGATGCTGTTCAGCTTTGGTATCCCCGCTCCTGGACTGAGAAAATTGCGAGATGGCTATGGGGAAATGTTCTCCAGGGCCTTGATGCTTTGCTTTCTTTGATCCTGTTGGTCCTATCGTCTTTATCATTATCCTGGCCACTTCCTTTGTCCCGCCTCGGTCTACATCCTCAATCCCTTTCAACCCCCCCCCCCCCCCCCTCCTCCCTGCAATGCCATTCGATTCTAATCAATCCTGGCCCACCTGCAGAAAGATCAATATCCGGTCACCGGATGATCCCCAGAAGTTGGGCAACTATCTCGATGGTCTTTCCCCTTGCGGATAGTTCATCCTGGCTCACAAAGTTCAGCAGCGTATGACACCATCATGCCGGCTCATATCGCCGGTCAAACTAGTGGGAATGAACCATTGCCAATGAATGCACACGCTGGCCTCCTCGACTGGTCTCTCAGCTCGCCCTTGGCCACCGGACGAACGGCCCTGACGTCCGGATGGGGTCATGATGAGACCCGCTGTGTCTGAGATAGTGTCGAATGTGGACATTATCATCGAGAAGCACGGGATATACGGGATAGACCGGATTGAGCAACCATATCAACGAAGCCCCATCGTTCGCCCAACGAGATGTAACCCAATCATGACTGCTGCTTGACCGGATCTTCGACCGAGGCCCAGGCCTCCTCAACGGACATCTTGCTTTATTGTCATGCAAGTTGCCACCACCGGTATCGCGTTCCTACATGGAGCCTTGTGCATACAAGCGAGCCTCGCTAGAATCGACCTATATGCACGATGACCCAATAATGCCCATGGCGAGCCTTTGATGTCTGGACGATCCTAGTCACAATGAACCACCAGCCTCGCCGGGCTGACCCAGATCCTTGGAAGCGGGGGTTGTTTGTCCTTGTCAAAGAAAGTAATAATAGCCATTATCAAAGCGAAAACGATACAATAAGGCTTTCAGATCCTGGTCGCCGAGGTTGTTTCCCCTCTCATGTGCCTCACATCCCTGCAATGCAAGTTACCTATTTTTCTTTTCCTGCACGGTACGGTCGATCCTTGCAGCGGGGGGAGCCCGGCACCGTTCCAGATTCGATGCCACCAGACTTAACCCAATATCGCGGGAAACAGGGCGTCAATCCCAGGAAACCCAAGTGGAACCCGTGCTGCACCACGAGCCTGGAAGGAAAGCGCATTGCATCCGTGTGGCGCATCCTTATCGCTAGTCGATCGAGATCTGAGAAAAAAAACAGACTTTTGTCTCATTCTCAGCCGACCTTTGGGGTTGTCACACGGAATGGGGAAACCTTGGGGACTTTGGACCACAGAGATACTCCACTGCGGGCGGGCCGAAAGCCCTTTGGAATGTCCTGCAACCGACTGAAGGGGGCTCGCACTGAGGTCGGGAAAGAGACATGATCGGAGGAGCTTCGAGACTCATGAGACCCATGGATCCTGTGAGCGGAAGATCACCCTCTGGTACCCTGGTTTGAGATTGTCAAGCCGCCATGACATGAGTGGGGGTAACAGCACAACGATGCTTTTACAGTTGCTCATTGGTGGGAGACGGGACGGGATTCAGCTGTGCCCTACATCATCAAAAAAGCAGTTGGGCCGCACTCCCCCCGGTGCCACTGTCAATAATCCCTGTCTGGCGCGATCTGAAGAGTGCGGATCCGCCTCATCTCGTGGAGAGAGGGGTAATACCGATTCAACTAGTGGCCAATGGCTGTAGGTGCAGCGAGGGAGGGCTGCAGCGAGCGACCGGTGTGCCGGTCTCTTCTCATGCAGGCTCGCCGCAATTTTTGGGAAGTGCGGGTTTAGGTTATGGGGATTTGCAGGCATGCGATCTGCTGCCTGGCGATCTGCGATCCTCGATCACGGCCCCTTCGGCTCCATGGGGATTCGCACGACGTAGCAATATCAATGCAGTAGTATGTAGTATTGGAGTAGTAGTCTCATAGGGCCCGTACTCTCGGGTCATAGAAATGTAGTGATCCCGGTAAGGAAGCAGCTGGAATCGTGTGAAACCATCGGACTGGGTGATCCGAGCTTGTGGCTCAGCTGGTTTTCCAGCATGCCAGCGCGATGATCCATCAAATCAATGAAGAAAGGGGCCCGTGGCGCGAGTGTTGCGCCACTAGTGTCAAGTCTTGTCGGGTTAGCGCCAAACCCGCTCAAGTGGGACCGGACGAACCTGTTCGCGATCATGTCCACCCATCCAATGACACATGCACTTGAGAAGTGTTGATCTGATTTTTTTTGGGGCAATTTTGACCGAATATTCCTTGTTGCGATATTGCTGAATCCGGATATCCGGACATCTCAACCCATTTCTGGACGGTGACTTTCTCCCTTTCTTCACGATTATGATTTCACATTCATGGTCTGATGATCATGAGAAATCACTCAGTATCCTTCGGAATCATGAGATAGATGAGTGTGTGTGGACATTTCGGGAAGTTGGGAGGTTTGACAAATTCCAAAAAGTTTAGAGATGATGACCAGTCAAGAGTGAACGGCTGACAGCTCCTTGATAAAGCTGATTGGCTGAAATCTTTTGGAAGACTGGAAGTCCCCCAAGGCCCGCTTAGGTCAGCACGAAGTATTCCAAATCAGCCCTCCACCCCGACTGTCGCAGGATCGCGCTTGCTTCAGGAAATCAAATTGTGTCAATTTGTGTCTAGTTGGAATTGGGCTCCGCTATCATATCCCTGTCTAATATAAAACCCCCATGGCAGGGATCCCTCTTTGTTGGCACCCCATTATGCTCAGCGCTGGCTTTCTTTCAACCCATTTATAACAACTTCATTTCCACATATATAAGGCCTTTCGTGGTGACCTCCGGGAATCCCTTTCATTCATTCAAAATGGGATATTGGAATCCAAACATGTCTGTCGTAGGCAGTACGGCCGCGGATCCTCTGCTGCACCAGGATTTATATACGGACCTTTTGACCTTTACTTTTTGCGGTCCGACGCCCTATAATCAGAACCAACTTTTATTTATCGATGCCGAGGATCCTTCTCGATCTTTTACCGCGACACAATTCCGACAATTAGTCCGGACTTTGATTGCTGGTTTCAAGGCGCATAATGTGCGACAGGGAGATTGTGTCTTGCTGCATTTGGGCAACAGTGTAAGTGAGACAATATGACTGTCCGGTAATTCGGACTAGTCGAGAACCACAAATACCAACTCGGAGATTATGCAATGCTGACTCGGCCTGGTTTCTTATCGATAGATCTTGTACCCTGCCCTCTTCTTCGGTATCATCGGCGCCGGAGGCGTGTACATGGGCTCGAATCCTCGCAGCCAACAACAGGAATTGGACCATATCGTTGGCCTTGCCGAACCCAAATTGATCCTTACAACTCGCGATGCATTGAAAACGGTCCAAGAGGTTGCTACAGCCCGTGGAATCTCTCCGGAGCAGATATACGTGGTCGATGACCGTGCCGTCGACCATTGCGCCCAATTGTTCTTGTGGTACGAACTGGGATATTCGGCTGGCACGGATTTCTTCGCCAATGCCGGCGGCGATAACGGACGACACCTCAACTTCGCCAATATGCTTTGCTATGGCGAAAGTGACTGGGTGATGTTCACGGATCCCATGTCGGCGCAGAACACTCCAGCAGCCATGTTCTCGACATCCGGGACTGGAGGTCTACCCAAGGCGGCCATTCTGTCTCACCATGCTATCGTGTCGCATCATCGCTCAATCCAGTATGACGTACCTTACCCCGTCAGCCGGTTGATGTCCCTTCCTATGTTCCATCTCTTCGGCGCACTATGGACTCATCTGTTCCCTGTGCGCTATGGCCATCCGCTCTTTGTTCTGTCACGCTTCGAGACAAAGCAATTCCTGGCAATAGTTCATCGATTCCAGATCTCCGAGACCTACCTGGTTCCGGCGATAATTCACACTATCAACCGCTGCACGTTGCCAGTCTCGGATTACCTTGCGTCACTGCGCTATGTGGGTGTTGCGGGAGCTCCCATCGACGGTCCGTCAATCGTGCAGTTCCGAAGCCGTCTCCACCCAATGGCATATGCATGCCAGCTGTGGGGTATGACGGAGGTTGGTGTTGCTTTCCAGACCCGCTATGGTCAGCATGGGGACCCTGGCAGTATTGGTACTTGTTTGAGAGGATACGAGGTACGCCTGATTGATCATGATGGGAACATTGTACGGAGTGATGAACGTGCGGGCGAACTCTACGTGAGGGGTCCCGGCTTGCTCTTAGCATACAAGGGCCGCACCGATGCGAAGGAGGCGCAAGGATGGTACCGTACTGGCGATGTGGCCTTCATGAAACAAGGTCATTACTTTATCGTTGGACGGACCAAGGAACTGATCAAAGTGCGAGGGTAAGTTCGAACTTTTCATCCCATAACATCCTGCTCAGATACACTAACTATCTCCACAGATGGCAAGTCGCTCCAGCTGAAATCGAGGGTGTCCTGCTTCAGCATCCCGGAATTACCGATGTCGCTGTCACCGGTGTCAACTTGAAGGATGGCAGTAGCGAAGTCCCACGAGCATTTGTGGTGCGATCGCGCGACCCATCTGTGAGCCGCTTGACGGCGGAAGAAGTATACAACTATGCCCGTCAACATCTGGCGAGTTACAAATCACTGGACGGCGGTGTTGTCTTTGTGGAGGAGATTCCCCGAACGGCAAGTGGCAAGATTCAGCGATTCAAGCTCTCCCAGATGAATGACTACCGGGAGATGGTCGCATCTCTACTCCAACGCTTTAAAACTGGAGGAACATCGGCAGTGGGCCATGCTCTACCCTCGAGTGCGGATGTTCCCCCCGTTGGTATTGCGTGAGGGGGGTGTCGTTATCTGATGAGACAATCTAGTGTGGAAGTTTGTTTGCATTTCAGA
The DNA here is from genome assembly GCA_023626575.1 of Penicillium sp. PF1803. Lineage (NCBI taxonomy): Eukaryota > Fungi > Ascomycota > Eurotiomycetes > Eurotiales > Aspergillaceae > Penicillium > Penicillium sp. PF1803. Next base: position 5,730 of record JAMAGZ010000107.1, on the reverse strand, counting down.
GGTTTCGGCCGGATATTTGTTTTCTTTTTTTATTGTCTATTTCAGTGATCAATTTGAACCCTGGTGTTATCGTGGCAACGGGCTGTGTTTTCGGAGATGGCGTTTTCCCTACTCAGCTGTTTACTTTTGATATTTCGGGCGTTTTTTGGCACATTTTGCTTGCCATCTTTGGATGTCTTGTACTCACTTCTTGATGATTGATCTATCCGTTGGGGTTCATCTTTTGTTTTTCTTCAGCATGGCCTGGTGGGGATTTAGTTTTGATACGTTCTCTAACGATATTTACGCACACGAGAATCGATTTTCGAAATTCATAAACATGAAATTATAGAACCATTTCAAAAGCAATCACTTAGTCGTTACATCACGCATTCTTACCGCTAATCCAAGTTCCCAGCCGCACGATAGTCACCCAATAATACATGCATGAAGAAGGTGGATACGAATAAGCAAATATAAGCCTTCGCACACCGCACTCTCCATGACGACGTGCACCCCCACGCGGCCCTGTTCGGGGCTGATCCGCCGGGATCGAAATCGTGTGTAACCTGAGCCACGGTCATGGTTCCGAGATCCAGGAGCCAGGTTCTCCTCACCTCAGCACCTGATCAATTTTCTAACCTTCGTTCGGCCCTATGTTAGATATGGAAAGTCGTCCGAATCCCTATATCGTGCCCTTGCGTCTTGCTATAGTAGGGAGGGTGAATGTTGCACAAGGGCTATATTAGTGTTCGGAGATTATCTCAAGCCAATGGTCAGGTGGTGAATGGGAATGGACTCGTTCTGGACTAGCTGACCCTTGCAGTTCAATTCATCTGAGATGAATGCCTTTGTCACACCGGTACCAAGAACCGTCTCCATCCTAGAACAAAAGTCCAGATTGGGTTTCAAGCACCTCAGGGCACACCGTACTCCGTACACTCCGTCGCTTCGGAAAACTCTTGAGACTCCTCCTGTATTTAGTATTTAGTTGCCGGCTGGCCAATCGGTGACTGACGAGGGAACTGTCACGTGTTTATGAGTGTCAGGTGACATGGAGGCGTTCACGCCGATTAGTCATCAAGTTAGGATGCCTGATATTGCTGTCTGTGATTTCAGGCATCAAAAAACCCTCGATTGTCATTTGTCAAAGCGTTCGAGTAAGAATAAGACTCAAACGCGATTCATAATGACAATGTGTAACTAATTATTACTCCCCTCAATCCGCTTTCAGCGATAGGCTAAATTGTGGCGTCAGCCTCTGCCTTCCCCGCGCGATGTGGTTGTGTGGAGGAAAAAATTGCCTCGTACATATACACAATCTCTCCCACATGTTAGACCAATTGCCTCGTAGAAGCTCACGATGATGATGACATCTTGAGCTTCCTCATATCACAGGTAAATACCTTATTCTCTTGCGTTCCATAAAGATATATTAAGATGAAAATCTTCGTTTTTCGGTATCATCATTCTTCTTCTCTTGTTATGGGCTTGAAGGAGGTCCCCAGTATTGGATGTGGTTCAGTCAGCCTAAAGTGCAGAGGGTGACCATTCGTATAGAGAAAGTATCTCTGTGTATGCGTTATTTTCCTGGATCCTCTTATTCGCGTTTCCCTAATCTCATACCCAAGTCGAAATGCCCAATCTAATTGGCTCATTCCCACGTGTCTTTGGACAGGCATTACTTTAGGCTTTGAATAGAGATAAGAATGACGGCCATGAAGCTCAAAAGAGCAATTGGTAGCTAGGCTTAAATAATTCGTTGCTCCCAAGGAGTTATCTAGGCATTGAGCTATTCATACCTAAGACACTACACTATAGAAAGACCCATCATGTCTACCAGTACTGAAGATGAACCGCCAGAGGATCGCGTGATGGATATCCATCCTACATCCAGCACAGGAGGTGTCTTTTCTTCTCGTGTGTCCCAGCGCAAAATTTCAACCCATGGAAAAAAGGGAACAGATACCAAAGAGATTGACCTAGAGGTCGCATCTGTCTCAGACGCTCCAGAAGTGGAGGAAAGGGACTTTCTCCAGAAGCAGGTAATTCGGGATTGACTTTTTCCTGAGACCCTGAGAATGTGCTGATTATCGAAAAAAAGGTATTCAAAGGATGGACACTGGCATGGTAAGTGATTGCGGAATCCCAGGGATAGCCTATATCTTCAACGCTAATCGAGATTTCACCATGTACAGGCTCGCTTATCAGTCACTCGGTGTCATATATGGCGACATCGGAACTAGCCCTTTGTATGTCTATTCATCTACGTTCACCAGCGAACCGAGCTATGAGGACATCCTGGGAGCCGTGTCATTCGTTATCTGGGCTCTCACCATCATGGTCACCATCAAATATGTTTGCATAGTGCTCAATGCAGATGATGAGGGTGAAGGAGGGACATTCGCTATTTACTCGCTTTTGTCACGATATGTATGTGCTACAGAAACCTCACTGGATCATTCCACTGACAAGCTCATATCACGCTTAGGCTAGGCTTGTTCGACACGACCCTCGCCACACCAATCTCCTTAAAATGCAGCGACACAATACAAACGATCTGAAAAAGCCGAATTTGATGACTCGCAAGTTTATGGAGCAAAGTGCTTTCATCAAATGGACTTTGAAAATTGTCGGCGCATTTGGAGTGTCACTTCTTCTTGCAGGCAAGTACCATTCCCTATCGGGCGGGTGATCATCTAACTAACGCCTTCCATTATTTTAGATGGAGTTTTAACCCCTGCACAATCTATTCTCGGAGCAATCCAAGGGTAAGCTTCGGTCGAAGGTGACGAGTTACACCCACACAAGCTGAGTATTTTTAGGATTACTGTTGTGAACCCGAACATCTCTTCATCCACCGTTGTTGGTGTATCGTGCGCAATTCTCGTCCTCGTTTTTGCCATCCAACCTTTTGGAACCACCAAGATCGCGAGTACCTTTGCTCCAATCGTTATACTGTGGATGTTTTTCAATCTCTCATTTGGAATCTATGTAAGTGGGAAGTGAGACAATTCAAACCCCCAAATGGACGAAACTAATCTCTCTCCTATCTCAGAATCTGGTCATATACGATTCGTCCGTGCTCAAAGCCTTCTCCCCCTACTTCGCGGGCTCGTTCTTGATGCGCAATGGAAAAGACGGGTGGCTACAATTGGGAGGAATCTTGCTTGCTTTCACCGGGGTTGAGACATTGTTCGCGGATCTTGGAGCGTTTAGTCAACGGTAAGTCAACGCTCTCAGGGTGACTAAGTCCTATCTGCTGACCGTTCATCCAGGGCAATTCGGATCTCATGGCTCTTTTTTGTCTATCCGTGTCTTATGCTGTCGGTAAGCTTCAAGGATTAGATTGACACATTACAGACGAAGATTCTGACTGATCTTGACCAGTACATTGGTCAAGGCGCTTACATTAGCAGAGTGCCCAGCGCGTATGCTAATCCATTCTACCTCACTGTTCCGCCTGGTATGCTATATCCAAGTCTTGTGGTGGCAATCCTCGCGTGCATTGTTGCAAGCCAAGCCGTCGTCACGGGATCTTTTCAGGTATGTTAATGGCTAGGTAATTCCGAACCAGTATCTAACCTCTTCTAGTTGCTTTCCCAAATCATGAAGTTGTCCTATTTCCCTCAAGTGAAGGTCTACCACACTTCAAAAACTTTCCATGGACAAGTATACATTCCTCTCGCCAACTGGCTTATGATGATTGGAAGCATCATTGTGACAGCCGTTTACAATAATGGATGTTCTCCCTTGACTGTGCTTCATAAATATTTCGCTAACATTGTTACAGACCACTGCCCTTGGTGAAGCCTATGGAGCCTGTGTCATACTTGTCTCATTCCTCACGACCTGCATGGTGACATTTGTTGCACTGATTGTGTGGAGGCTACCTGTATACCTGGTCCTCCCAGTGTTCCTCATTTTCGCGCTCTGGGATGGAATGTTCCTCTCAGCCGCCTTGAGCAAGGTTCCACATGGCGCATGGTTCACGTTGGCGATAGCTGTTGTACTAACCTGCATATTTGTCCTCTGGCGGTACGGAAAAGAGGAGCAGTGGAAAGCAGAAGAATCAGATAACACACCTCTATCCAAGACGACCGCGTTGAGAGAAAACAAGCTCGTCCTGTGGAATGAGTCGGAGAATTCTACCATTGCCACTATCAATGGCCTGGGAATATTCTTCGATAAATCTGGCAGCTCATCCAACACGCCGACGGTCTTCCTTCACTTCCTCCAAAAGTTCCACGCAGCACCGGAGGTGACCGTGTTCCTTCATTTGCGGCCGCTGTCCATGCCGACCGTTGCTCCAGACGAGCGGTATTCAGTTAGTCGTTGCTACACATACGGCGCAGGTCCCAACAAGCAAGCCATCCCGAACTGCTACAGGCTGATAGTTCGCCATGGATACACGGACGAGATAATCACACCTGATCTTGGAATGTTGGTTCTTGATCTTGTTCGGAGTTTCTTGACCTCCAAAAAGAATTCAGGAGCACCAGAGAGCGATACAGAAAGATTGGATGCGCTTCATCGGGCTTGGAAGTCTCAGGTAATCTACATCGTGGGGAAAGAGCAATTGAAGATTCCGGCGAAGACAAATATCCTTCGCCGCTTCTTCCTGTGGGCATTCTTGTGGATGCGAGATGCCAGTCGGACTAAAGTTCAACACCTAAATGTTGAGACTGACAGGGTCGTGGAGGTTGGCTTTGTGAAAGAAATGTAAGTCACGTTTCAGTGGCTCTTCAGACTAGACGTTGCAGGCACAATATTGCACAAAATATTATTCCTTCATCAATCTGAACTGCTTCAATCGATGATCATGTAGGCAAGCATAGAGTGTGTGTTCATGTCTATACTCCGAGTTGAGAAATTTGGCCATGACCCGCGAGTATTTGAACATTGAATCCCGTCCTTTGTCAGAATGAGAGCCCACAGACTATCCGCCATACAGTGATCTAAAGATCAATCTCGCTAGCTGGGCGAGCGATATTCAATCTCCAGTGGTGCTGATTAATCGGGTTCTTCTGGTGTTATAGATTGATCTCGAAGAACTTGTTGTGCGCAGCGCACTTGAAATTCTTGTATCTATGTTTGATAAGCTTGCTATACATCTGAATATAGGTCAGATATTTATGACACTTACGAATTGAGCTTCTGGATATTCCAAGCAATCAATTCTTGCTCGGTAATCTCCACGAAATCGACCCGGCTCCCAGGTGTTTCGGAGTAAGGGACAAAATAGCCTTTGGCTTCGATAGCATCAAAATTGATCTGTCGAACAAACTGGATTGCGTACGGTGGCATTTTATCCGGGGCCTGGAAGGACGAAGCGGAAACGGCAGAGGGGGATAATCCAGATCCTTTGGCCCAATCGATGAATGGGGCGAACTTGGCCTCGTGCGTCAGATGGGCTGGTCGGTAAGGAGATGGAGAAGAGCAGCAGAAGATAGAAGACATTGTTATAGTCTGTTTTCTTAGTTTTTGCGCTAGAATTTTGAATGATCATGTGAAAAATTTCTGCTCGAGGGAAATCATCTTCTTATAATACTCTTCGAGGGAATTTGATCGACTTCATATTCACTTTCTTTATTCATTCTGTCTCCAATCTATGCGGTTTCAGATTGGAAGGTCTTGTTGCAGGCTAGAGATACAATGACAGCCATCTGCATATACTAACCGGCCCCTTACAAAAATTACATTTTATTACGGACCCCCGCTACGCGAGGGTCCTACACCTCAACGAAATCA
>JAMAGZ010000106.1:23923-111296 GCA_023626575.1 Penicillium sp. PF1803 | reverse complement strand
AGGGGCTTTATAGCAATTCAGACTTGTTGACATCCAATTGGTGCACCATATGCTTGCTAAGCAGTATTTCCGTCACATTTTAGTGAGGCCGCTCCTCAGGTCACTCACCCATCACTCAGGTTACGGTCAGTGAGCAAATCAGATCGCTTAGATCAGGGTCAGTGAGTGGATCGGACTGTTCAGCTGAGGATTAGGGAGCTTATGTAACGCTCACTGATCAGATCGGGGCGCTCAGGGGCGTGCTCAATTCTACTCAGTGATCAAAAAGCGGCGAGGGTCTGAGCACTAAAACGGAAAGGGAAGGTCAAGGAATGGCATAGGAAATCCGGTACGTAGGAATAATGGCCCCCATTGCAGGCCGCAGTCCGTCAGTTGACCCCAACAGTCCTCATCCAACCGTACAAGTCAACCACCAGGTTTCAGAATCAGTTTCTACCCATTCAATGCTGTCCGTTTGTTTCCATTCCCCTCTATGAAAAGTTCATCCTCAATCTCATCTTGTGAAAGTTGAGCCCAACGCTTAGACTTGTTGATCCCTTCCTTTCAAGTCTATCTTTCTCGTATTCCCCGGTGCGCCTCGCCCGAAAGCCGCATCTTATTTGTATTCTTGTCACTCTTGTGCAGTTGATAGTCTCTTTGATTGGAGCCTTCGCCAAAGGGATTCTAACAGAGCGGCTCAGGGGGTTCAAAAGGCGGCCGTCGACACAAAAGGTCCGCGTTTTTCTGTGCCTCAGCAATGACAGGAGAACAGTGTCGATAGCATCACACAATGGCGTCTGCTCTTCTCTCCGTGTCTTCGACCGTCTTCCCTCCAACGGCTACTTCTGGCCCTGATTTAATCCCAAGACCGACCGCTTTCAAACTATCGAAGAGAGCTGATCACATTCCATCAAACTTTTGCGGCTGGTTCTCGGGCTCGGGCTATGGTATGTGTTCTATCTTCGTGATATAGATTCGAACGCTTCACACTCCCATGCTAAATGTTGCATACTTACTCCCTAGATCAGAGATGGACGTACAATGATCCCTCGGTGACATGCTTCTGGAACAGCGACGCCCATTTTGTTGGCAATGCAATCCCGCCACAGACAGCGTGTGTAGGAGAAGCTCAATGGAGCACCTGGTCCTGCAGTGGCTCTGGTTGTTCTTCAAGTGTCGCAAGGTGGTAAGTTGGTGCATGCACATCTGATCCTTAAATCACTGGCTAACATGAGTTCTACTATATTCAGTGCTGGTACCCAGCCCTATTGCGTGACCTTCCTATGTACACTGGGTCAAACGGTGTCTTGACTGGAACACAGTATCCGGCTGGATATCCCACGCCATCTTCAACGACGAGCTCAAGCACTAGCTCTAGCACCAGCACGACGTCCAACTCTGCTTCGAGCACGTCGTCTGCTACTTCAAATCCATCCGATCATCGCGGTAGTTCTGCTCCCGTGGTGCTATTATTGGCGGTGTCATCAGCGGCCTGGCCTTTATCATTTTAATCGCGGGCGCCATAGTTTTCTTCCTCCTCCGTCGAAGACAGAGACCACAGCCAGGGCAACCTCAACAGCCGGCGCCTGGTTTCCCACAAGGCCCTCAAACGCCGCACCCAGCCACAAACATGGGTTGCCTTTGCATACAACGGTCCCAAAAATCCCTGCACTAGGCCAAGGCCGTCCACAAAGCCCCCCAGCTCAACAGCCACTGCGCCACGAAATCGAAACGCAGTATAACAAGCCCGAATTAGATATATCAAGGCAACATCTTGAGCTTGCTGGCTCGGGTCAACCAGCCAGGATACCAGCGATGCAGCCCATTCAGCCGGAGTATGTGTCAGTGGCGCAGCAGCCCTCTAAGGCAGAGCTTAATATCCGTTCGGCTGGGCATCAGGGAAAGGAAGGGAATGTCTATGAGGCACCATGAGATCAATTCTGGCCGGAGTCGTATAGCATTGGCCTATTATGCACCTTTTAATGCTTAATTTTGACGAAATTAGTAGGATCGAGTCAGTAATTCATGTTCGACTACTCGTGCAGGATTGGTTTCTACTCACTCCATTTAAAGCTGAATAAAAGTATTGCTGTATCTTCTCCCGGTGTTCGGTATCATTATTCTGTGGGGCGAAGTGGTTCTAGACTGTGCGTGGAATGAGTGCTTAATCGATGCCTCTGATGGGTTATTGCCGACAGGGAACTGGTAGTCCTTGTGTTCTTTGGGTTGTACAATGTCTGACGATCAGTTCTAGATTTTATGAGAGCCTTCTATCGGCCCGTAGAATACCCATCACGTATGCCTATCCAGCTTGTGCTCTGAGTACGCACAATACAGTATGTATGTAGTCAGAACTTGCATGATGGATAGACTGGCGGCATATATCCCGACCAATCGCCTGGAAGCGTGGGTTGTGTGGGGTCTGAGAAGATATCAAGTGCCGTCGATCAAAAAGAAATATGTACTACGTACTCCGTGCAGGGTGCTCCGTAGAGAATGCATTAGGTCACCTCTTACCGTCATCGGCAACACCGTCTATCGCCTTCAGTATTGTAGCTTGTATCGCGATACAGATTACCAGCCATCTCCATATCCGACGCCACGGCAATGAGATGAGCATTACAATAGTATTTACAATCACATCCTCATTCAACAATGAATTGTTGTTCCTGAAGAGTAGTACGGAGATTATTTGCCCCCTCAATCCCATAGTTACGCCCTTTCCCCCTTACGAGCGCAACATGGCGGCAAAAAAACCGCGGCTAGAAGCACTAGATAGTGGGTCAGGGGCGATAGCGCCTTACGATGTGGGAATTCCAGAAATTCCACGAGTTTAGGGGGCCGCGCCCCATAGTTAGCTCAAAAGTGCCATGTGCGAAAAAGAGGGGGGGGAAGAAGAAAGAAAAAAAAAATAGCGATAAGCTCCATACTCATGATTATAAACCATTTCGTAGGAATCATAAGGAAATTAAATTGAGTACATACTGTACAATCAATACGGTCTCCTTTTTGGCCCGGTTTCAGGTGCCCTGGCGGGTCGCCTGGCTTTGCCAGCCCACATTCACAATATTACTGCATGTCATGAGAGGCAAAAGGAAAAGTTTTCTAGCGGCGATGCCAATACTTGTACAGTTGTACTCCGTACTCCGGTCGATATCAGCCAGGCCCAGCTCAGGTTCGTGCTTGAACTCTTGCTTCGTGCTCCGTATCGTACTCCATACTTGGTACTTTCTTCCCAGGTCCCCCTCTCTCTGGCCTCCCCATACCCCTAGAGATCGGCAGAGCTTAGTGCTCAGACTCCAGGTCTCTGTGGAGTTCTTGGGAGCGGGTCGGGGACTCGGTTATCACGTTTCGCAGGGCTTCAATAACATGGGCGAGACGCGGATAATGCTTGTTTTAAGCATTCTAGAACCAGAGGCTCAAAGTGTTCATTCATAGCAGTCGGTGCATACTTAATTAGTGGTTCATAAGGTCAGGTCTAGGTGGCGCAGGTTTCGGATCTTTCTTTCATCGGGTTCCAGGCTGAGGCAATGGCAGTCTGAGGAGGAATCATCCTAGAATTGAGGCTGCACAACGGTCTAGTCAGTCTCATACGGGCGGGTCCAGGGCCCCGAAAATAGAACTGTGTATGATTAGGTTCTAAGCGAACGAAGTATAGAGTAGCTATGGGGGATTGATAGCACTACATAACTTGTGTGGGTAGTACACCTCCAATTAGCTCCTATATCAACCTCAGAACAAGTATAGAGCATGGCCCGTGTCTAGCATATACCTCGTATACCCTGCTAAGACAATCTCCCTTGTCTTCTAGGTGGGCTCATCAGCGTCATGCTGGAGCATCGGATAACAATGGAGCATGGAGCATGGAGCAGAGAGAGGAGCCATCCACGTCGGACAATAACATTAGTCTGAAAAGGCCCCCCACACGAGGATCTGCATGGAAAGTGGTTTCCCTGCTGGTGATCCCCTGAGTGGAGGATGTTACATATACTAAGGAAGGATACTGTAGTAGGGACTACAGCGGTATACTGAGTACGAATGATATATAGAGGACAATCTTTATTGTATATATGGTTCTTCATAATTGCCCAAAACTGAATAATGAGGCCGGGATCTTACATGGCACGAGATAGCCCGAGCCTCCTGATTCAAGACCAGGTACTCCGTACTCCGTACTCCTACGTCGTAGTGAAGAGAAACGAAACATTCCAATCGGCGAGTTGTGGGCAACCATCCAAGGCAAACCAACAAAAGGGGGTCCCGACGAGTTCTGATTGGCTAATTGGCGGGCGCGAAAAAGAGATGGATCCACATCTTTAGCCAATCAGCAGGCTGCATCGACCCCAGCGATGCCAAAATCGACCAGCGGGTACCGAAATGGTATCGTTTGGTAATCTTCGGTAATCATCGGTAATCATCCATACGGGGCTGATCAGTGTATCGTCATCTTTCCCTTTTTCTGCCCATAATCAAGAGTAACACTGGGCCTATTCCCTCTCTTCTCCTCCCCCCTCCGGCGCGTCTCCGACCGCCTGGTAATACGAGCGTATCCCCTTTTCCTCTACTGAAACTTCCCAATTTCCCCTCCTCCTCGCAACCCCCTTACCTTAAACCTCCCCTACTCTCTCTCAGCTGGTAATCGGCTTCTTTTCAGTCCTTCCTCCTCTATACTCTCAAGGCCCTTCCATTCCTTTATCGCGTGTGTTTTTATCGTTACTACTCCGCCATCTCCCAGGGCATATTCCAGTACGTATCCCGTGGATCTTCTTCTCTCCTTGTCGCCTCGTTTTTTTTGCCCTCTCTATCGGCAGCTTTCCTTCGCTCTTCTGGTCCATCGTGGGACATCCGACTTCTTCCTCATCCTCCCCCCCCCCCATTTCACCTTTGCTTCCACCCGATTGCATCCTGAAACGTTGGCTGTTGACGGCTTGTACTACCTGTCGCCAAGTCTGCGTGGATTGTTTGATGCGATTGTGACCAGGAGCAAGCGAAAAAAAAGCTAGAGAGAGCAAACACACATCCATCCAGTTCCGTCGTGCTGACTATTTCCCGCGCTGCATCAACAGTCCCCCGTCATTGACCCCTAGCCCTACGAGTCGATTGGACTCGCACTACCCGCATCTACTATCGTTTACATCGAACCCGTACTACCGCCATCATGGGTTGTGGCATGAGCACCGAGGATAAGGAGGGAAAGGCGCGGAACGAGGAGATTGAGAACCAGCTTAAGCGCGACAAGATGTTGCAAAGAAACGAGATTAAGATGCTGCTGCTCGGTATGATTCCACCCATGGATACAAGGGAAATGCGATTGATCATGGAATGGTGAGAAGAGCGATTGGCTGACGAAAAGGGGTTTTTTGATACACAGGTGCCGGAGAGTCGGGCAAATCCACCATTCTCAAGCAGATGAAGCTTATTCATGAGGGCGGTTACTCGCGCGACGAGCGTGAGTCGTTCAAGGAGATTATCTACAGCAACACAGTCCAGTCCATGCGGGTGATTCTCGAGGCTATGGAGTCCCTGGAGCTGCCCCTGGAGGATGCCCGCAACGAGTACCACGTTCAGACTATCTTCATGCAGCCCGCTCAGATTGAGGGTGACAGCATTCCCCCAGAGGTCGGCAACGCTATCGGTGCTCTGTGGCGCGACACGGGTGTTCAGGACTGCTTCAAGCGCTCGCGTGAATACCAGCTGAACGACTCTGCCAAATAGTAAGTGTGAACTGTGGAGGGGGGTTCTCCAATTCCCCTCCTATGCGTCTTTGCTTTCTATTTGTTCTGCTTCACACCCGCGGCACAATGCACAACAATCGCTAACATATTGCTTTCTCTAGCTACTTCGACGCTGTTGACCGCATCGCTCAGCCCGACTACCTCCCCACCGACCAGGATGTCCTCCGCTCGCGTGTCAAGACTACCGGTATTACCGAGACCACCTTCATCATTGGCGATCTGACCTACCGCATGTTCGACGTCGGTGGTCAGCGTTCCGAGCGTAAGAAGTGGATTCACTGTTTCGAGAACGTCACCACCATCCTTTTCCTGGTCGCCATCTCCGAGTACGACCAGCTGTTGTTCGAGGACGAGACCGTCAACCGTATGCAAGAAGCACTCACCCTGTTCGACTCCATTTGCAACTCCCGCTGGTTCGTCAAGACCTCGATCATTCTCTTCCTCAACAAGATCGACCGCTTCAAGGAGAAGCTGCCCGTCAGCCCCATGAAGAACTACTTCCCTGACTACGAGGGTGGCGCCGACTACGCTGCCGCCTGCGACTACATCCTCAACCGCTTCGTGTCTTTGAACCAGGCCGAGCAGAAGCAGATCTACACCCACTTCACCTGTGCCACCGACACTACCCAGATCCGCTTCGTTATGGCCGCCGTCAACGGTATGTTATGAACCCGGGAGCGGGATGCCCTCGACTTTCTATTAACCCCTCTGTTATCCTGAGCCATTTGCTAATTCTCTCTCTAGATATCATCATCCAAGAGAACCTCCGTCTCTGTGGTTTGATCTAATGAATCCCCATTCCACGGGTGTCGCAGTGTGTTGAATCTAGATCGCATGTGTCATTTCCTTCGGCTTGTAATCGTATCTCGCCGGGATGTGATCAAAAACCTCGTCCTCATTCCCAGAAATTCCGGCGTTGCACATTTTCCTTTTTTTCCCCTCCCATTTCTCATCCATTTCTTCTTGTGTCTCTTTTTAATTGCGTCCGCCCGTTCCACATTGACACGATTTCTCTCTCCCTACCTCTAGCCGGTTCTTATCTTCCTGCTCTCGACGACGCGGAACAGGAACTCTCTACCTTTTCTTGGACCATCTCTTTCTCTTATTTCTGTTTTGTCGTCTCTACTGTCCTATTTTTATCTTCTCTTTTTTTGTTTCTTCATGTCTTACCCCCTTGTGTCTGATTTGAAATGCTGGATATCCTATCATCTATCTCTTGATTTGCACTTTGCCCACATCCCTATCCTATCCCCCGCGTTTTTGTCAAATTTCCTTTTTCCTGTTTCCTTTTTATCTTTTTTTTGTGTCAATCTTGTATGTATCCATACCGTTACCCCCGTTTCTCATTTCCTTGGTCTCGCGTCCGTTGGAAGCCTCGAGCGACCATCCGGGCAACTTGGGCACGGGGAAATGGACAGGATCCGCGGAGTTCTCATGTCTCTTCTCATGTGTCATGCCAGGTCGGTCGTTGGGTTATAGTCAGACAGGAATTGAATCTTCGGGTTTCCGACCTTAATCCTTTTGGGTTGTTACTTAGGCTTGTAGTAGATACAGATACTAAGATATTCTTGGTGAGACCAGTTTAGATATAGTCTAAAATCAACTGTCTTCGCGGCATTTCCTTCCAACACCAATCCCTCAACAACCTGATCAAAATATCAAATCAATTCGGGGTATCAAAAAACACGACCACAACCGTCCATCCAATCTCCATCCTTCCACTCTAATTAAAACCTCAACTTCGGCCCAACATAAACAATCAGCACCGCAACAACCCACAACCCAAAAATCCACCCATAAAGCATCATCCGCCCCAACCAGCCCTTCCCCTCCGTCATCCGACGCAACATGCCCATGCGCTGCCCCGCCGCTTCCATGGTGGAACTCGTCTTATCGATGCCGGCGACTGCGCGGTCTAGCACGGACTTTTCGTTTTCGAGCGTGGATTGGAAGGTTTGGGATGAGGCTTTTAGTTGGCTTGCTAGCGACAGGAGGGAGTTTGTTAGGGTTTCTTGTTCGAGGCGCGAGGTTGTGAGGGCTTCTTCTTTGCTTGAGGGGGTGGTTTGGGGGGTTGTGGTTGTGTTGAGGCTGGTTGATTTTGCGGATGGAGATGTTGAAGGGATGGGCTTGTTGGAGGGGGTATTGCGGTTGCGGAGGGTTGATGTTGGGATGGTTGTAGCTGTGCTTGTGGGTGTGGATGTTGATGTTGTTGTTGGAGGTAATGGGGTGGTTGTAGGTTCCACGGCCGTGGGTTTTGACTCTTCGTTGATATACGCGTGCATCGGTTTCTCCACAATGGGCTTTGCAAACAATTCCTTCCACTCATCATCGACCTCGCCGTCCTCGACATCGTCGTCTTCGTCGGCGCGAGACTCTTCCTTATCTAGGACACTTTGCATACGCTTGAGCAGTTGTCTGTCCCGGGCAATTTCCGCCTGCGCTTCGTGTCGTCGGTCGAGTGGTTTTATTTGTGGGAGAGAGCGTTCTAGTTGGGATAGGAGGGTGCGGGCATAGTCGACGTTCTATGAGATGAGGTTAGAAGGTGTCTGTCATGGAATGGCATGTAGCATGTAGCCCGTTGAGATGGCATATAGAGATAGCTATGGCGATATCTATAGCCATGGCTTTTATGAAGAATGATATGATTGGGTCTTTCTTACCTTGGCAACTCGCATTCGTTGAAGCTCCGACTTGCGTAGGGTGCGGAGCTCCGAGCCGGGGGAGAGGAGGTTATGTTCTAATCGGGTGAAGAGTCGCGCCACGTTGAGGAGAGTAAGATCGGGGGATTCCTCCATTGAGGGGAATGCTGTGACTGCCATCTTGAGAGGTCCCTGAAGGATCGAGGCAGTGCTTGTGTGGGTTGAGTAGCTGGACGAGTGGACTAGAAGAGTTCAAGTTCGAAGATGCCAACTGCCAACAGACTGTGGGCTGTCATTGATGACTCAGCCAGGCCCATGGATCTGGATTGTTAGTTAACAGTTAGTTAGTTAATATTGTCTTTTGTTCATAGATCTTCCTGATCAACCACAACTAACCAGATTCTATTGGATCGGAAATTAGGATTATCTATACGACCAATGATTCGAACCTTTTCTCTGCTGTTGAATATACACCTGGGGTATCAGGCAATCATTCTCGAACATCGAACACACCAAAGCAAAGCAGAATCATCCCAATAGAGACACAAATGACGATAACAAATCAACAAGCCAACATGAACTAACAACAAGGAAATAAAAATCAAAGTACCTCCAGGCTAAACACAAATGAAAACCAAAGACATCAGAAAAAAAAAGAAAAAAGAAAAAGAAAAATAAGGCAAAAGAATAACTCAACAATCTCAGACATTCGCCACCATCAGCCATACTAACTATACTCAGTCACGACTCTCCGCCAAGTCCGCCCATCACCCTCCCGAATCTGCTGGACCAATTCACCACGCTTCTGCACCGACCCACCAACTTCACCAACTTTACCACCACCACCAACACTGCTGTCGCTGCTATTGCTACTCCTCCTACTTCCCCCCTCAGCAGCCACCTCGGCCTCCTCAGACTCCAGCATCGCCGAACCACCCATCGCCATCCCCGGAGAAGACGGAGATGCCTTACCCGTCTGCAACTGCATCTGCATCTGCATCAGCTCACGAGCCCTAGCCGCCACCGCCCCGCTGGAAGGGAACACACCACTCTGCGAGAGAGGTTTCAACACGTCGCAGGCTGAGGAGGGTGGTGGTGGTGGTGTTTGTGACTGGGGTGGCGGGGTGATGGTCATTGGACTTGTCGTGCCTTTTTCCATGGCGTCCATTTGGGATAGGTGGCGGTAGGCGAGATATGTAGCTGTCGCGGGACGGTGGTAGTGGCGTGCGATGTGCAGGAGGAGGAGCAGGACTAGGGCTGCACTGGTGATTCCCAGGGTGAGGGATAGCGAGAGGGTTTGTTTCGTGATGATGTGTTGGAGGGTGTAGGGGCACGGTGGTTGCGTTTCTTGTCCAGTTTGGAGCATTTCGTTGACTCTTTGTTGTGTTTGGATGTGTGCTGACAACCTGAGGCTTAGCTGAAAATGTAGAGAGGGGGAAATAAGTCGTGGAGCTGAAGGACAGGGAGCTGAATGCCGGATCTTGTCTGAGATTGATGGTGTCTATGTGCCGATGACCAGGATGTTGAGTTTGTATAACGGACTACCTCTAGGTAGGGTAAAGTCGAAGATCTTAGAGGAGATCAGAATGGGTAAGGAAAATGGGGATAGAGAGAGTTTTGAGGGACTACGACATAGGAGCACCAGGGTTGTAGACTATATTTATAGGGTTAATTAATGAGGTGTCGAAGGCGTCAAGAGTTGGCGGGCCTGAGGCGGATGGGACAAAGAAGAGGAGATCGACTGAGAGAAGAGTAGTGGAATGGAGGGGGAAATGAAGGGGAGACTAACATGAAAATAAGATCTAGATGTTAGACCACTACCAGACTAAACTAGGAATCCAAGATGAGATCGGATCGGATCGATCTCGCAGGATGTACAAGGCACAAAGTCCGAATTGGAGTATGAACTATGAACTATACATACAGTATTGTATACACCAGTCATCCTCGAAGGTGCAGATGTCAGAATGTCACATATTCTGACAGTGTGACAAGGTGACACAAGTTCGCAAAACTAACTACATCTATACATCACTAGGTACTCATCACTAGGTACTCCATACTGGCGTATGTTATAGTAGTTCATAGTACGACAAGGCTGATGATGTTCATGTCGAGATGATTCAAAGTATAAAACCCCTACTCCCCTACCCCAAAAAAGAAAAAAAAAAAAAAAAAACCAAGAAACAACTATGACCCATCACAAAACCCAAACTCAAAAGCAATGACACTTTCAACTCATATCACTTCCAATAAACCAGAAAGAAGCCGTCGCAGTGTCTCCAAATTGCATGTGCTACTGTGCCAGGGGCGGCCCGGCGCCCCCCCCCCCCCCACAGTTCCAGAATTTTCTTATGGCAACAAGGGATCACCGTGGCGCCACTTAATGAGCGGAAGGCTAAGGCAAAGTGGTACATAAGTATAATTCGCAGCTCCAGTCTGTTCTTAAAGTAGTTGATAGCATGCGACGGATGAAAGGAAGGTATGACAATAGCGGTGTGACCCTCGACAATCTCGATGATTTTGCTCTCTAGACTGTAATGTTGGTCCGGGAAATTGAATCTGCTCATCCAGTGACTCTTATAGCGCCACTTTGTGGTCTCATTGTTCGAGTTCGTACTCTTATCGCCCGATTTTATAAAATGAATGATCACTTGGGGTCTCTTGACCTTCAGAAACCGTGCAAGAATATCCTCGCACTTGAGATTTGCCAGGGCATTCCCTTCGCAAGGTTGCAAAGAGAATGCATTAACGACAGTTAACAGTACCAATATTCCGAGCGCCTCGAGTAGCAAAGCGGAGAAGTTCGTCAACCGCCTTCAGAGTGGCGGAGTTGTTCACAAAGTCATTAAAGCTTTGGTTGGGAGAATGTGACTCGACAGTGCGAGGGCGCTCTAGAATCACAATAATGTCAGATGTCCCCGAGGCAAGGTTGCAAGCCTGAGTAATGCTATGAGCAGAAATGTGCGAGTCTCGTCCATGTTGTCTCAAAATCTGAATCGCTTCAAGATCCCTTTCCTGAAATACGGATATTGGTGGTTCTTGCGTCAGCTGTCTCAGGCAGCCGGGTTATAACTCGAGGAAGATAAATCGGCTCGTGTGCTCCTTCCATGCCCTCTTCGCAGATTGAAACGTGGAAAAGGATAGATACAGTGAGTTTATTGAGTGACAGCTAGCGTTGGCATGAGGGCAAGTTGTCTGGTTTTCTTCTTAACGCTCGGTAGAGGTAGTCGATCTAGGCAGCGATCATTCGTGATTTAACCCAGTGCTGCCCAACTCGAACAACTTGGCATCATGTGACCAAGTGAAGTATTTGATGCCTGCTTCTAAGTCTCAATCATTGATTGAATCAGTCGGGATTGCTATAGAAGTTAAAGTTCCTTGACATCGGATCAATCACCGAGCTCAATGTCTAGTACCATCAATGATGAATTATCTGCTGCTTTACATTATCCATCCTGTTACCGTGTAAGATAAGCAGTAGTCAACAGAGGTTCTTAACATACGATGCATCCGGTCTTTTCGTGGCATCCCGAGTTTTCCTGGCATTACGACTTTTCGGTGGCATCCCGATTTTTTCGATGTTTCGCATTTTTCGTTATTTGTCTTTGCATTATTAGATCCTCTCTTAGCTACCACTATCCTACTAAGGTATAAAATAAGCAGTGGTTAATAAAAGATCTCCGTATATGATATATCCTGTTTTCTTTTCGTTATTGCGTATTTGCATTATCAGATCCTCCACCAGCTACTACTATCTGACTATCGCGCAAGATAACGTAGTGAACAAGGTCTGCTCTCGTCTTACACCTGCGTTTCATACTTTTCAATCCGCTTGATAATCTCTTCCACATCTTCCCAAATCCGCTGTCGGTTCCGTAGCCCCCTGAGACTGCTCCAATGTGTCTTGATCTGTGTGTAAACACCGTACCAATTTGTATTTCCTTTCGGCAGCCGCAGCTGATTCGGTTCCTCTTTCGGAAATGGAAGCAGGGAATTGACTGCCTCGCTAGTTTGAGTGTAAAAATCACTCAGTTGAGCTGAATAGCGCTCGCGTACTTCCTTGAGGAACAGTAGATCGTTCGCTGTCACCGCTGTCCAGGAAGAAGGAATGTGGACTTCCTCGCTGTCGGACCAAGATTCCCAGAGCCAGGGCATCTCCTCTCGGACAAGTCGTCGCCACACGCTATTTGGAAGTCTAGTGAACACTCTGGAGGCCATCCTTAGATTGGTGAGGTCGTTGGCATCCAGGAAACTGACTAATAGCAGGCGTATCTCTGGAGGCATGGAAGCGAACACATCATCGTGGCCAACCTGCAATGATGTGTGATTTTTGTTCGCAAGTTCGGACTCCTCCATCCTATCGTGAGATGAGTCTTTTTCCTTTCTGCCTGCATCCAGCAAAAATGTCTCTAAACCTGGCACGTAAAGTGGGTTGGCAGCCAGATATTCTTTGCCCGGGACATGCTGCCACCATTGATCTTGGCCTTCAAAGACATCTCCTGACCAAGGGAAACCGTGAAAGTCCTCGTAGGAGAACTCAGCATCGCGCCACTTGATAAGCCCTGAGATATTGACGCGGTTGAACTGAGCTTTGGATTGACGGCAGAAGATATCAAAACACCAAGGGTGGAACGGCATAGCCAAATCTTGTGGAGGTGTCCATTCCGGCTACTGACGGTTAGTCTCTTTGTGAGATGAATGGTGGTTCAAGATGATGAACCTGGAAATGGAGAAAGAAAACTCACGTCAAAATTGATATTCTCCGCTCGCGGCTCGTTGACTCCACCTTGCGCAGGCCACACTTTTGGGTCATTACAATCGCGAGACGGCATTCCGTCACACAACCCGGACAAAAACCAATCTTCAGAAGCCTCCCAGGGTTCAAGAAATTTGATCGGTTGCGATGGGTCATGTATGGCACTTTTGTGGACCAGACACTGGGCGGTGCGACACCCTATCATCTCCTCGAGTGAGATCGCAAAGCCGGAGTACGCATTTGCCTCTGTGCAGGTCCGACTGGGAATATGCTCCAACTCTTCCGGGTCGTAGTCTGACAAGGTAGTTGACTGGATCGGAAACACAGATTCGTTGCGAGGACGCTTATCCAAGGAACCAAAGTGTCCAACAGGTTCCCCGGAGAATCTGGTCTGCGGATTCAGAGTTTCCGCCAACCAGTCTGAGTAACAATCGGCTCCAGGATCCTTGTTCTCATTATCAAGGTCTGAGTCACTGCTCGCATCCTCCTCCTCAGAGATACTCATGTAATCGTCTGATTCATACTCTGAATCGTATTCAAAAGGCTCGTTGTAGTCACCTTCCTCCGGAGGGACGTAGTCTGGATCGTCAAGCACGTTGTCGTCATCATTTTTGGGATATTTAATCGCTGCGAAGCAGCCATTTTGAGCGCATTTTTCCAAGTCTATCTCATCGACTCCCGGCTCATCACATTGTTGGCCAGTGTAGTCCCAGCTAGCCAGATCCGGCTCTCCGGGTTTCCGGCGTCGGGCGATGTTGAAGCTGACACCACAAAGATGGCAGTAGATCTATTAGGCCGTCAGAAAGGCGTTGTGTATTTATCGTCAAAAGCAAGATCTGGCTGTACCTCGGAGTAACCTGGAGGCCCTTGTCAGTCATGCCATTCTTTCTGTCGCAGAGACAGCTGGAACACACCCATTTGAGCTAAATTGAATTTCAATTGCTTCAGCGCAGCTAGAAGCTTTCACAGGGCTCTGCGTCGAGGGGTCTCTGAATTTATAACTTTCCACAGGATGTTGTGGATGGGAAACGTGACTTGCTGGTGCCTGGAAGTCTCCAGAAACCCCTTCGACGAGTGGATTAGCGCAAGGTGGAGGGCTCGGGTTGTTGCCTGCGCGAGGTGGAGTCGACGGCAACACACTGCAGTAGGCCGAAGATTTTGGTCAAAAGGAGGCTCAAATTGGCATCAAGAGTAGCCAGCGATTCCTATGTTCCGAGTGGACTTTGTGTCCACATACACAAAATCCCACCATCCTAAATAAGGAAGCTTCTCTCTCGACTCGAACCTCCGATCGTTTCCCATGCAACCTCGACGATGGACGATCTCCATCCGGATAACCTCGTGCCATTCTCACCCCAATAAATGTGACCTCTATATCGCCACCAACAACCCTTGAAAAGCTTCAAAAATTACTCTAATAGAGACTCCTAAATTTTTAGTTTATACTAAGATCAAAAACATATCTTAAAAGGTACAAAATTAGTAACGGCTCTATATCTAGCTAACATAGAAAAGAAATGTCCAGAAGAGTTCACACAAGCTTCATCCTCGTTCCTTCCAGCCAGACACCATTTATAACGGCAATCTCCATGCTCTTCGGGCCATCTAGACCGCTAGACCACCGGCGAGGACGGTTGCAAATTTGAGGTGGAAGATGGTGATATCCTTGGTTTTTTTTGCCAAATTTGGCCTCCTTTTGCTATATTAGTCGTGATCCACGTAGATGTCGAGGGCTTTCCGCACAAAACTATTACTGCACGTTGATTGTTCCCAAAGCACTTTCAACGTGAATTTGACACTCTTGAGCCTACTTAGAAAAAGGTATGATTTGGCTTGGACAGATGTTCCCGGTGCTGTCAAGGTACCTGAACAAGCGATGTTCGCATAGAGATTGAACGTAAATCCATCGACCCGTGCCAAGCATGTGTCAAGTACTAAATCCTTTTCAGACTCTAACGTTCAACCAGTCTTATGTCCCGACTGACACTATCATATTGAAACGATATCCTATTATGCATCGCGTGTACCAATCAACACCTCAGCCTGCCTCGAAGCGCTAATGTAGTAATGAATCCTCATGATCCGCAGCTTGTCACACTGGCTCGAGTGTCTAACCTTCAAATATACAACAAGTCCCAAGTCAACGCAAAATTTTCAGAAGCCCAGGCCTGATTTCATCTCCAGATGCTGGATTTCAACATCGTTTACAACACAAACCCGCCTATAAGCATGGATGCAATTAATACCATGGAAGAATGGATGTCTTAAAGCTAGGAAACATCGACCCCGAACTTGAAGGGGTAAATTATATATGGAATGATGTAAATAGTATTTAGTTGTCCATTTTCCTACTTACGTAGCCCCAATCCTCTTCTGAGAATCCGCCTTGACTCTATTCCAAGGTCCATACGTACTTCAACCTATCAACCCCAAACAAAAGTTTCCCCATTATCTACAGTGGTAGTTCAAATGGAAGTCTGAGTCTAGAGACCAGAGAAACCGCCCGAAAGATATGTTTCTACTTCTTGTTCTTTGAAAGGTCTTTCTAGAGGTCATTTAAATCCTCTCTCTTGATAGTTTAGGTGTCATTTTTTTTTTAGTCTATCGTTCAACTCAGGACTGCAAAGATGATTCTGAAAATTTGTCGGGGTTTCAAACTGTAGAACCCAACTGTACAAATTCAACCAAATAAGACCATGCAATTAGACCCAAGTTATCAAATTTTTTACTATTTATCACTTACTATGTATGGATATACCATCCCGTCCCTGACACCCGCTCCCCGCCCGCCGAACCTTCCCACTCTCGGGCCCACTCCACTTTGCCCGCCGGAATCCCCTCCGCTCCCGAGTCTGCATGCCGGGGCCTGGCTCGGGACTGTCAGAGATGGATCTCCGAAGTGCCGAGGGGACTTTCCGCGGAGGAGTCTGAGGCTGATTATAGAGATTATTGTAGTAATGGAAAGTGGAATAGTGGGATAGGGAGGGTGGGTTTCAGGGGGGGTTTTGATAATTGAATGGGGATTGGTAATTGTTGAGAGTTTTGGGGTTTGATGGGTTTTTGGGGGTTGATTTGGAAGGTTGATTTGGTTGGTTTGGGGAGGGCAGTGATATGTACAGTACTGCAGACTGCAGGTCCCAGCTATGGTGGGTATTGTCAGTTGGGTTCTGGGGAAGTTTAGTTGTCACTGGCGGGGCTTGGGATGTGAGTTCAATGATTTGTAGGGATTGGAGTTGAAAGTTGAAAAGTGACTCTCTCAACGAGTATCGCTCCTATCCGGACTTTGCTACTCCGTACTCCGTCCAGAGTGCAATCTCTGTTGGGATATATTCAACATGCTGGTAGTTAGTAGTTAATATCTGGACTTCGGCGATGGCCGTTCTGGGCATGCTAGCAGGACTGCAGGTCTGTTCACGAACGGATATCGTCGGCGCAGAGTATCTGATTTACTCTGCACATCAAGGTCCAGCCAGGCTGATGCATACCACGGACAAAGCATTCACCGGAAAATTTCCAGCTTGTTGCCCAAAATAAGCCCATGAATAGCGATGCATCCTTGCCTTGTCAGTGGATCATCCCGTATACACCACGGAGAAATCAACTCCTATACCTCCGTCCCTTGTAACCTTAGACAGCACATCCAATCGAATCCCATCCCGTGTGTGGCTTGAAACACCAGCACGGCATTACAGCACATCCTCATCCTGTAGTCTGATCTCAGCATTCAAGCAGGTATTACACCTTCCAAAGCCCATGTCCCCGGACTGCTGTCCTCCGCTGGCACCGGCAAACGGCACCAACATCACGAAGTAGAAGGATATTCCCCCCGGAGGACAAGCATACTCAGCCCCGGCCTGGAAGTAAACCCAGTCTCAACTCTCGAGTCTCTCGACCAATCCGCGCGCATACAATTCACACAAGACATCGCCCTCCGACCACAAGTGCCGGTCATCGGCGAAAAGACGGCGCTCTTCAGCAGGCGATCGGAGGATTCCAGCGGGACCAGCGCCCAGGGCCCGATTAGATCGTAATGCGGGAATGGGCGGTCCCCAACGGGGAGGGTGGTGCAGTTTGGCATTCCCGGGGGTAGGATTGGTTGGGGGTGGGGATGTGGTGCTCTTGTCAGTGCGAGGGTTTGTGTGTTCCACATTGTATAGATCCCGCTGATTATTGGGCGGTGCCTGAGCTATAGAGTATAGTCTAGTACTGTACTCAATGGATTGTGGGCTAGCGTGGGCTTGCCTTGCTGGATGGGAATCATGGTAGGCACTGGGATCCTCGGATCTGACTCCGGGAAGCGGGAGCGGCAGAATATTATCGAGGGAAGAGGTGGAATAGCCGATGTAGCTTATCCGGTTTCTCCATGCCGTAGAACCGAGATGCTGCCGTGTAGTTGAGTAGGCGAGTTATTGCGGCGTGATGGTATGCTCATCTTGAATGATGATATTTGTTGGTATTATTGTTGAGACGGACGGGAAAAATGTTCGTTTATTCGTTCATGAATGTTCAGCTTGTTCAGCTCTTCCATCTCATTGACCTTTTCCCTCGGACAGAGAACTGTGAAGCGGGTTCCCGAGCAGTTCTCGTGGGGCGTCCCAAAGGGGATTAGCGGGGGTGGTGGGGTTCCGAGTTTAGCTCGTGGCACTAATGCTGCTGGTTAGTCGGTTAGTCTGTTGGGTGGGAGGGGCTCCATGACGTGGAAGATTGGGGGATGGGGGATGTTTGATATGGGAAGGTAAGGGATGAACAAAGGAAGATAAAAGATGGAGTCAAAAGAGGAGAAAGAGATGAGATGGAATTAGCTGGCGTGAGGGGGTTCTTCTTTCTTTTTTTTTACTTTTGGAGGTTACAATTCTTTGGAGGGGAAGTTGACTCGTGACATCAAGCTTCCCCCGCATTTTTCACGTTCGTCGTACTTCGTAGTACTGACACTGACAGTGGTAGTCTACTAAGTCACGACTCCTTCTCAACTCCCGTAATCAAACTTTATGATCGACGCTATTGGCCCACTTGGAAAGTCATGGCGGAGTGGAGACTAGTTACAGTACAACTGTACTTTGCATTGCGATTTTCGCCAGTCCAGAGCTATAGTCATTCCCCCCTCCTTCCTATTATTATTATTTCAACAAATATTCATTGCCGTCCCACTTGACATGAACTACCACTGGAGTACTCCATCCCGCGGCTAACAATCGGTCCAAAGGGCCCAGATGCCTACATCCGGTTACTCCCCGGAACTCATCTTCGGTTGTTCGCGGTCTCATCCCATGTCCTCGGGCAGCATCCTGGGCCAGTTGGTCGGTAGCTGAGGGATTAGAATAGTTAAGAGTAGTACGGAGTACTTCCTATTAGGACTAGGTACGACTATTAACTAGGATACTTCTGAGTTATATAGAACAAGCTTAGGCCCCCGTGTTTAGGACCTCTGGTGACAGCGACTTATAGTTTGGCCCCTGCTCCTCCTCCATTCTCGGTCACTGATACTTCGATACTCAACTTGGGTATATGACTGGTGATTGTCACTGACCTCCTCTCTGCTTCCCCCGCATCCTCCCTTTCTCATCTCCCCTCATCTTCCCATTCTTCTTCTTCTTCTTCTTTTTCATCTTCCCCCCTCTCGTGGTTCCTCGAGAACTTCATACATTTGTCTCATCCACTATACGTCATCAGTAAGTATTCCTCGGGTCCCACGCTGCTGTCCGCCGCGACTTCCGGATCTACCACAAGAAAGAAATCATACTCACCACCACCAGGAAACTTTGCTGCTTCTTCGGTGCCTGACCGTGCCGTGAGCTCTTTTTTTTGCTCTGGTCAGTGGATGAATCATGCGATCTTTTTTTTTCTTCGCGTCCCTCGTTCTTTCAAACATCGACATCTACACTCTATCCACGACCACCAACCACACCACTACTTGACTATACGGCTAACATTACCCTCTCAGACCGGCATACTATACGACTTTCACAACCATGGCATCCAATTCCATCAAGGAGTCCGCCCATAATGCGGCCGTCTCCGCCCAACAAGCCGTCGAAACCCCGGCGCAAACCACCTCCACCATCCTGCACCACCCCTACATGCGCGCCGCTCTCCCCTTCGTCAACGGCGGTTTGGCCGGTATGACCGCCACCAGTGTAATCCAACCCGTTGACATGGTCAAAGTGCGTCTGCAACTCGCCGGCGAGGGTGCCCGCACCGGTCCCAAACCCTCCGCCCTAGGAATCACCAAGGAGATCATTGCTTCTGGCAAAGTCATGGATCTCTACACCGGTCTCTCAGCCGGTCTCCTGCGCCAAGCAGTCTACACCACCGCCCGTCTGGGCTTCTTCGACACCTTCATCAAAAAGCTGAACGTGCGTGCCGAGGAGCAAAAGCGTAAAGTCACTTTTGCCGAACGCGCCGCCGCGGGTCTCTCCGCCGGTGGTATCGCCGCGATGATCGGTAACCCGGCCGATTTGGCGCTGGTTCGCATGCAATCCGACGGTCTCAAGCCGCCCGAGGCTCGCGCAAACTACCGCTCCGTCTTCGATGCGCTGGTTCGCATCCCCAAGCAAGAAGGTCTGGCGGCGTTGTGGGCCGGTGCCTTGCCGACGGTTATTCGGGCGATGGCCCTGAACATGGGTCAATTGACTTTCTTCGCGGAGAGCAAGGCCCAGCTTAAGCAGCATACTAGTCTGTCTGCACAGAACCAGACGTTCGCGGCTTCTGCGATCGCGGGTTTCTTTGCTAGTTTCCTCTCGTTGCCGTTTGACTTCGTCAAGACTCGGTTGCAGAAGCAGCAGAAGGATCCCGCTACGGGTAAGCTGCCGTACAAGGGCGTTTTGGATTGCGCTCGTAAAGTTGTGCAGGAGGAAGGGTGGTTGCGTTTCTATCGTGGCTTTGGAACGTACTATGTGCGGATCGCTCCTCATGCGTTAGTCTCTCCCCCCCCCCCCCCCCACCCCCCCACTTTTCATTGCTTTTTTTTTTTTATCTTCGGACCCACTTGGGATAAACTGACACTTTTTTGATCGAATAGGATGGTGACCCTCATCGTGGCCGATTATCTCAACCTTATCACGAAATAGACGTGTGAAAGAGGAATGGGAATAACTCGGGCATCTGCGTTATCTCCCAGTGTTCGACTTTGACCTTCGTGTTTCGTCCGAGTGAACTCTCTTGCATGTCGGTGCCTCGTCTTTCGATTTTCGCGCTATCCGCAAAAAGGGATAACCAAAACGGAATCCCATACCCTACTTATTTGCATCGCCAACATCGTTCCTATCCTCCAGGTCAACCAACTCTATACCTTATGATACTGTCATCCACAAAGTCAGGAGCTGGCACTATTATTCTACGGGTCTGGTACAACAGCCGGAATTTTTCCATCTGCATTTTTAAGGCTCCAACTGCCATGCCCGACCACTAACATCGCATGATTGATCGCCCAACAATCTCGTTCCTATTTTTACCCTTATTTTTTTTGCGACCCGACCGGGAAATCAAAGTCAGTCACTTCCTGATTTCTTTTTTCCCATCCCTATACTCAATCCCTCGGAGAGGTAACACTTTTTCTCCGGTGGTTTTTGTCTGGGCGGCGATGGTGGTGCGGTTTGCGTCGGACGGCGCGATGTCAGCATAATATTGGTCCTTGGTCTTCCGGCGATCTCCGTCTCCGCGGGAAGGATAGGGAAGGGAAGAAGGAAGACAGTGATGATGGGGATCATCATGCGATACTATCACATTTATTGTTTGTTGTTTTTTGTGAGTGATGTTTTTTTTTTTTTCTTTTCTTTGAGACAAGCGAATACCCTGCTACACTTGTCCTGTCCTGTCCGGTTTTGTTCTTTTTTGTATATTGTTAAGTTGTGTTATGCTATACTATCCGACTATTGTCTGGATCAGTTTTACTTCGATGCCTATTCTATTTTGACGTAGGTGCATTATCAATCCTCCATCCTATCCATGGATTAAATCATGACGTTACATATACCAAGTTATCCTATCAAGCTTCTAATTCTCTTTTTCTTTCTTCCCTTGCTTAGTTCTTCGTAACTCTGTTCTGTTCCACACACACGATGATCGAGGTAGTCCCCACTTGGTTTATTTTAGGCCTGTGAGTACTGTGTAGGATAGTTCGAGTTGAATTTGAATCCTGCTTATCATTCCGTTTGTGATACTGTTGCGCTGCAGAGTTTCACTTGCACAGGGCACAAGTACTGCCCGAGGATGGGCATAAGTACAAACACGGGTATGGACACGGTGGAATAGAATGGAAGGGGAGATGGAAGGAAAATAGAGAAGTGCGTTCGTGTTTACATCCACACCCACGTTTCCTTTTTCGCTGGATAACTGCAACAAATAGGACAAAGTAGTACGCGTAGACCAGATCACCTACTCGGCTACCGGCTACCGGCTAGTGGTTACTAGAGCCGAGTAGTAACTAGTGGACTACGAACAGCTACATACCCTACAAAGAATACCAGAAAATTACAGATTCATGACTGCTTTTCCATTCATTGTGAAACCGGGTATGTAAAAAGAAAGGTGGACGCGAAAATATGCATCGCACAAGATTAAAAAAGACACTTGGGGGGAATGGGGCAAAAGATGGGGGAAAAGGAAAAGCGTCATCCATAAACACTCATATCGAGTCATCGCATTATGACCACCCTCACAAGGAAAAGGAATGGTCCGTTGATGAATCTCGCAGAAACAGAACAAAGCCGAGCCTTGCCGAAGCGAAGACCGTCAAATCAGAGAGAACATGTCATGCCACACATCATACGAAGTGTCAAAGTCGCAAATCTCCTGATCAAACAAGATTTGATCTGTTTGGAAAGAATATGATTGTTTCCCAGAGTTAGATCTCGCCAACGGCACGCTTCTCGGCAAGAGCATCGGGGGGCAGGACGTCCTCGGCGGTCTCATCGGTACCCTTGAGATCATCCTCGAGAGGGACGGTATCACGGATACGCATGAAGACGACGGGGAGGGCGAACAGGAGGGAGCCCGAGAGGATACCCCAGTTGGAGGCGAATTCGTTCATGAAGGGGGTCTTGTTGCTGTCGAGGGACCACATGACGGCGGAACCGGCGGATTGGAGACCCTTGTAGAAACCGGCCACGTTGGCGAGACGACGGCCGGAGTTACCGAGGGCACCCATGAACCTGGAGGAAGATGGGAGGTTAGTTTAATTGTGATAGAGTAGGTTGGGAGGAACGGGGGTGGGAAACATACCAGTAGACAACACCCTGCCAGACAGCATCGTACATGCCGTAGAAGAAGTACAAGAACATGGGGCCGACGTAACCCTTAGTAGTCCAGTCCCAAGGAACGAAAGTGCCAGCGGCAACAGCGTCCTTGCCAACATCCTCACGGGTGTAGTGCTTCTGCCAGGCATAGCCACCACCCCAGATAACCATGGTCAGGACGAACAGGACACCAAAGGCAATCTTGGCACGGACACTGCGGCGGACACTCTCAATATCCAACAGAGGACCGATGATAACTGCAGCCACAATCTGGGCGAACCAGTACAGGAAACCGTTCAGGGCCTTGGTGCGGGTATCGAAGTAGGCACCGTTGATACCGTTCTGCTGGTAGGTGTAGAACCAGTTGGAGGACCAGAACATGGGGAAGAGCAGGATAATGTAGGGCTCGGCCTTGATAGTCTCCCACAGACCGTAGATCTCGGTCCACCAGCTGGGGCTCTTCATCAGGATAACACGGGAGCCATCCTCACGGACGATCTTGTCGGCATCGCAAATGAACAGGGCGAGGCAGGCACCGAAGAACATAAGCACAATGAAGGCAATGTAGGTGCCGTCACTGACGGTGCTGTTGGTCTTGACATTGATGTTCTCTCCGAGGGGGATCTAAAGTAGAAAGACGAATTGTTAGTTTTAAAACCATTGATACAATGCGCGGCAATCGCATGTTAAATGCGAAAATGGATAGAATCACTCACAAGACTACCAATGCAAGCACCGACGTTGAAAATAGCCCAGAACCAAGCAAAATAGCGACCCTTGGACTGCTCCAGAGGATAGGACATCATGATGGTACCCTGCGCAGTCCACAGCAGACCAGCGCAAACACCAAGGAACGCGCCAGCGAAGATGTTGAAGCCGGGAACATACTTGTGAACCGAGACGAGGAGGGAAATCGAGTAGAGACAGTAACCAATGCCGCCGAAGGACAGAGAAGCACGAACACCCAGACGGTTGACAATGGTACCAGCGAAGAAACCAACCACGGCGAAGGTACTGTAGAGGGCAACGTTCTGTAGAGGGGGGGAAAAAAGCAAAGTGGTCAGTAGCCAGTCAAAAGTGGTGCACGAGTCCAAAGCTCGGCGCATGCAACAGCCGTCGCGGGGAGGCGCGCCGAAGCTTTAGAAATTCGGGGAAACAATCGGGAACTTACCATATGATCGGCCAAGGTCGCATCAGCCTTACCACCACCGCCGAGACCACCAAGAGCGTTGAACATGCCGGGGCACATGAAGCAGACGAAAGCGACCATACCGAGTTGGAACTTGGGGGAGGCGTACCAGCCAACGTTCCACTTACCAACACCGATGCGCTTGTACATCCAGCCGCGGGGACGGGCGACATCGTCATTGAAGGATGAGTCGGTAGCGACCTGAGCGGTCGCAGCCTTGGATTCGGTCTCTGCCATGGCGAACAATGCGCAAGAGGAAACCCGAGATGAGGGTTTGGTTGTGGAGCGCGATCGCAAGCTTGAGGTGGAGAGAGGTGTGAGGAGTGGTGAGGAGTGGTGAGGAGAAGAGAGGATCGCAGGTGTGGGGAAAAGAGAAAAAAAAAAGAAGGGGAGGAGGAGGTTAAGAAGAGAAGCGATGGGGAATTTAAAAAGATCTTGAGAGAGGGCAAACAAACAAAAAAAAAAGGGCAGGGTAGCTCCGATGGAGACTAACGACTAGTTGGGGAAGCTGTCAAGCATGAGCCATAGTCTGTTTGTCCTCATGATGGCAGTTTCGTTACTTTAGTTACTGCCAAGTTACTACTGTAAGTATGTTTAGTATGGGGAACTGAATACTACCACGCGGCAAGGTAACATCAAGCCTCAATGCTGCTCTGTTGGGCCACCCCCAGAACCGAACCAGAACCAGAACCGGAACTGGAACTGCACTGCGGAGTCAGACCAGGGTAACAGAATGAGCCGAGGATTATTTGTTTGAACGTTGCGGGGAGAATAGTAACCGAGTCGTTAGGCACAAAGCAGTAATAGTAGTTTCATCATACTAGTATTATTAGTTAAGGATTGTGTAGTATAGCAGTATAGTATGTAACTACGGCGGTAAGGAGGAGGAAGACCAAGTGAGCGGACAAGTGCCGCTATGATAGTAGAGTTACACCTGCCAGGATGGAACATGGCCCTCTGCTCAGTCACTCGGTAGATTACTAGATTAGCAGATTGTAGGGTTCAGTCCGTAACTAAAGAGAAACTAAGCGATAGGGCAATCATCCAAAATTCGGGTACACAAAGTCGCGTGACAAGGCTAAACGACGTGGTATTATCCCATCTCCACCTCCATCTTAAAACTCCAAATCATGGAGTCTGGAGTCTGGAGTACTGAAAATCTGGAGTCTGGAGTATACAAACTCTCTCTCTCTCTCGAGGAAACGAGGTTATGTGACCCTGCCGTATTGCTGTTGCATAGGGTCCCCTTCAGTGGCTGAATGGCTGAAAACTCTTGGAGCCCTCAGGGGGGGGGAAACGATGAATGGGAAGACCAGTCGCACGGTTGGTACCCGTGGGCTTGTCGACTAACCTCTAAGGGCTGATTAGGGAAGAGAAGGCTGACCATGGACGAGTCAGAAGCCAGGAAAATGGGGGCGAAATAAGATGCATTGAGTCTAGAGGGTGTGGGGAAACGAACATACTAACTATAAACAGTTTAGTGGAGGTCGGTTAGCGTGTTTTTTAGAATTGGTTCCCACGTTAATCCTGTCTGGGGTTAGCGGGGGCGGGCTCACGGGTGAAACATTCCTAGGAAGCATGTGCAGTTCGCCCGCAGATTGACTCGGATAGAGTCTCGAGGTGATGGGACTCATGGAACGTGACTGGATTTTTTGCGTTTTAAGCATTTGATGTGCGACAGCGACAGGGCAGACATACCAGGATGAGAATAATCCTGGTCAGTTCTCCCTGCACGTCTGCAAGGACCTCCTCTTATCTGCACCCGTCAGCCCATTCTAGCCCGTTCAGCCTTTTTTCAGCCATTCAGCTGGCCCCGTTCCTTGTCCAACCTTATCGCTTATCTCGTATCTCTTATCACGCTTATCGCCTGCAGGTCATCCCATGATCCCTCAACTGGCCAGTCGCCACTAACCCGGTTCAATATTTAGCCTACTGTCACAGGGCTATATTTATCACTGCAATATATAGAAGTATATACACCAGACATTCAAAATAAACTAGTCAGGTATTTCAGACCTACTGTAGTTTATCAAAAGCCGAGGCTTCGACCCATTCTACATGGCAAATAAGCCGAACGTAGCCACAACTATGCTCACGGTCATAGGTTGCGACAATCCAAGTAAAGTCCCAGATATATGTTTTCAAGCTGTGAGATCCAAGGACCAAAATTACGATTGCAGATAATATAAGGCCAGGCTCGACCGAGAGGGATAAGATATCTTGCATCTGATTCGTCTTGGGTGATGCATTTGGTATGTACCTTAGGTGATTCTAGCATATCCCATCCATATTCGAGTATTCCTCTCATCCATCGTGTGTAGAACATTTATACAATTAGGTCCAAACCAAATATATTCCAAACTATTCTCTCCAACGGTGAAATCAAGAACCGTACAAAGCTCCTGGGGGAATTGAGAGCTCTCACAGCCTGATACTGGATCTTCACTATCGACAGCTATCACACATGCCAGAATATGATTGTTGTATACGACGAGTATGTGCAGCGCTTGTTATGATGACGATTTCACTGATCCCCATGTTTTAGGTCGTACCTATTTTTGCCAAGCATCTTGGACCCGTGATCATCGCAGCCAAGACCACTGCATTCAAGTAACTCGTATAGAAGATGAAGGAACCATGAATTTGTAATGCTCGAATACGAATCTCACATTTGTCATCGCCAAAAACCTGGACATCCATGTCCTCACTTCCTTCGACTATTTAACTCCAGCATCTCGCCGGATTAGAGAAGCATCACTGTCACATTTGATTATACAGTGCCTTACTCTATTTCTATTTCCCTTTCTACCTAGCATTACCAAAATCCCCAGATCGGGTAACTCCCAATGACGACCCTCCAATACACCATCATCGATGTCTTCTCCTCCACAGCCTACAAAGGCAACCCCCTCGCCGTAGTAAACAACAAAACCGACACCCTCACAAAACCACAAATGCAGTTAACTAATAGCCCGCCAATTCAACCTCTCCGAAACAACACTCATCTGTCCCCCCACAACCCCCACCGCAAATCTCCGCCTCCGATCATTCCTGCCCAATGGAAAAGAAGTCTTCGGCGCAGGCCACAATTCCCTCGGCGCGTGGTGGTGGGCCGTTCATTCGGGGACTTGCGAGGTACCTGAGAATGGCGATGCACGCGTCTACCATCAACAACTCGTTGATGCGGGTTTACCCGTGGAAGGTTCGAAGTCGTCTGCTGGGGAGATAAGTATCTCCATGCGTCATGGGGAACCAAAGTTTTTGAATAAACATGCTTGCAAAGCATCGTTGGCTGAGGCTCTTGGAATCAAGGCTGTGGATATTGGACTACAGGGTCCCTCGGGTGCTACGGTTCTTGGTGAAGCGCAGGTTGTGACGACCTCGCCGGCTCGACATCTCTTGATTCCTCTGCGGAGTAAAGACGTGCTTGACCGGGTCTCGTTCGCCAATAAAGAACGTATTGCGCAGGAACTCGCTAGCATGGAGAGTCACAATAGTGGCGTCTATGTTTTCACGGCCGTGGAAGCGGACAACGGTGTTCCTAAATTCGAGGCGAGATTCTTTAGTCCGGGGATGGGGATGGAAGATCCGGCTACTGGGTCTGCGGCGGGTCCTTTGGCGGCGTATATATGGAATCATGCGAAGGAACTGGTTTCTGTCCAAGAGGGTGAATCGAAGGCTGTTGATATTGAGGTTGTGCAGGGGTTGAAGACTGGGAGAGAGTGTTTGATGAAGATTACTGTGGGTCGTCGTGGGCCTGGAAGTATTGAGTTATCGGGGACAGGGGTGTTGGTGGCCGATGGTCATATTGCGATACCTTCATCAGACATTGTATTCTAAGGGATCCGTTACAGAGAGACCAGATAAAACGGGGACGGGATATTCGTAGGAAAGGGGATTGTGTCTGTACTTTTAGGTATCGATGTTGAATCCCACCTGTCCTATTGCCTTCTTTCATCGCTACGTAATTTGTATTTGGAAGTCATCATTCCCTGCTTAGCACCTAGCAAGACGATTCAGGCATCCAAAATAGATATATGGTAATATATGGTATTTTGAGACATGTTGTATCAACACTTCTACTCATAACTTTCTTCATCCCCATCGTCCTCTTCTTCATCCTCTTCCTCTTCCTCATCCTCTTCCTCTTCCTCATCCTCTTCCTCATCCTCTTCGTCATCTTCATCCTCATCAAGTCCCTCCATATCCACAGTTTGGCTTCGCTCCCCCTTGATCTGTCCAGACTCCGATTTGATCTGCGTCCCAGCCGGTGCATCCACATCCATCGCATCCTCATCAGGATCTACTGCATCACTCGCCAGCGTCACCCGGTTCACATTCTGCCGCACATCATCATCGTCCGAGTCACTTTCCTCCGCCCGACGCGCCTCCTGTTCCTCTGCACGACGCACACGACGTTGCAAGGCGGTATCGCGGACCAAGTCTGCCGCGGTAAGCAAATTTGAGCACACAGGGCACTTGACTGCCTTGGCGCGGGTGGGGCCACCGGGCATGGGTCGTGAGCGCATGATCATATCCATGATCGCGTCGTGCTCGAAGCTATGTGGGCACTTGGTGCTGGTAACCGGGTCCTTGAAGCGGACTAGAGTGATGGGGCAATCCAGCGAGATGCGCTCACGCTCGATGGCGACGTCGTCCGAGTCTGCGGGTGATGGCTGGCGTTGGTTGCGTCGGCGGTTTGATGGAGTTCCACTTGAAGCACCTGCACCAGAGCTGTCCTCCATGTGAGAAAACCACGTAGAGGAGTGCGGCAGGGGTGGAGCCTCGTTATCGGGGTACTTGGAGTCATGCACGACGCGGTAGAACCCTGTATAAGTGTTATTTTTGGAGTATCTGCATCATCCGTAGAGGTTAGACAGACCAGACGCATAGTCCAAGGGATTAAGACGGCATACCTCTGAGTCAATGACAGTTCTTCCCACTTCCTTTGACTCTCGGCCAGCGAGGTCTTCAGCCTTTTGCTAGGCGGGTTTTCGGCATTCCGCTCGCGAAGCTCCCGCACAGGCGTGGGCTCGCGCTCCGCATCCTCTTCATCCTCTTCGTTTTCTCCATCCTCATAACCCATTCGCCGTGTCGTGCGCCGCTGGCCGCGCAGTTGTCGGTCGCCCACTAAAATATATTGTGCCTGCGCCTCCTCCTTGTCGAGTTTACCCAGTGCCTCCTTCAATTCAACACATTTGGTCTCGCCATCGACGACACCACGCATTTTCTCCTCCAAGCGACCCATAATGGCGTTCACTTTCCGTTCTTGCTCCGCAAGACGCTGGTACTCCTCATCATCACCCTCTGCCTCTTGATCCTGGCCATCTTCATCGGATCGGCGCTTTTCTTTCGCCTTCTGGTATCGAGTTTGCGCATCCCGGAGACGATCGCTCACTTCGCCGGCTGAGTGGGTGATATTTGCGCCGGCATTGTGGATGTGCTTTCGCATAGTATCGAGATATCCTTTCTCGAGGAGTTTATGGAGATCGCGATGGGCATCTAGAGATAGAGGGGCCTCGGGTGCCTGGTATTCTGGCACTTCCAGTCCTTCAGTGTCTTCGGGGGCTTCTGTAGCTCTGGCGGTGGATCTTGGGGTGGCTCGTGAGCGGACACTTGGTGGAGGACGAGATTGGGATATGGAGGTGCGCTGTCGCACTGGGGTTGCGGAGAGCATCCCGGTGGTGGAGTGGCCAAGCCAAAATTTGTGATCTGTTTTAAGAGACTGGTGAAGGTTTGGGAGGTGAAAGTGGTCGAGGGGTGGTAATTGATACGTCTTTGGGGTGGTTATGCGGTGGGCTGAGTAGACAAAGCAACTCGAAATCCGAACGCGACGCGACTGCACTAGTCCCGATTCGGTTACATTACAGCGATAAGCTTATCACCATCTGCTGTGAAGTAAAGGTCAACCACCTACATGCACAGCTATTTCCCAGTCAGACGAGACTATTACATGGTAGCAATGGGTAGCAATGATATGAAAGAAATTCCACCTGCATTTATACCGTTTCCAGACTCGAAGTATTTAGTATATTCGTTCGAAGTAGCATTAGTGCTGATGACGGAGCATCTTTCCTTTGTCTAATTTTCTTTGCAAGGCCCTTGCCAGCATATGCAAAAGCCGAAATACAGTTTCAAACCTTGTAGAAACAAAATGCATGATAGAAGCCTGCCCAGAGTTAGCAAGAAGCAACAGTTTTGACTATAACACAGGGAAACACTTACTGACTGCATCCTTCTCCTCCTCGGTCATCAGCAATTCCCCAGTATTGCGATCCCGCACTCCCATACGCTCGCTGAGCGGCCCCAACTCGCGATCGTTCTTCTCGTCTTCCCAAATCTCCAGGAAGGGCTTGCGGTACTGCAGCTCCAGGTTGTAATCCTCGGTCAAACTAGAGTGCTGTTAGGAATGTAGGCCAAAAGAGGACGATACAACATAATACTCACGCTCGGAAGGCTTCCCAAGGAACAACGTATTCAGGAACGCCCTCGACCGCCTCTGACATGAAGTATGTATACTTCCATCCAAACGGCGGACGGAAGACACCACTCTCCGGGGTATCCCCAGGGAAGCGAACACTGTAAATATCATTGCCCCATCCGCACCGCTCCTCCTCTTCTACCTCACCGTCCTCGGGGCCTTCAGACTCGGCAGGCTTCGCAGCCTCCTGCTCCTTGCGGTTCTTGTGGAAAGCACTGACTTTGCTGGTGATCACATCTGAATTCGGGCACACGCCAATGAAGCGACCACCCTTTTTCAAACAGCCCGCAACGTTGCTAAGCATCTGGCGTGTTTTCTCCTCGCTTTCGAAGGCGTAATGAATGGCAAACATAGAAGTCACAACGTCGAAGCCACCACCACCCCATCGCGATGCCATGAGAGAGCCACCGGGTCCGACATTGGGATCAATGCCGACACGCTGGATAATATTCACGTCAGCCAATGACTCGCCAAAGCAGTCCTTAGTCGCAAACTCGGCGTGGAAGAGAGCAGGAGGGGGTCGTCGACCACGGCCACCTCCACCACGAGACCGCATCTGACCATATCGATCCCGCGCCTGTTCAATAGAGATATTGGCTGGGTCGAGTCCAACGTAAAGTTCCACTTTTTGCGGCGCAAGCTGCCACTTGCCCAGATCACCACCCTTGCCGCAGCCCAAATCCAAAACCAGCAGCTGCTTTTCCTCGGGTTGGTTCGGGCGCGTGCTATCATCAGCCCAATCCTTGGTATCGTTGAAGCGTGCGGCGAATTCTTCATCAGGTGAGAACTTTTGGATCAAAGTGCTCTTCACCCAATTGTTAAAGCTGCGCAATCCCTTGATCTTGGACTCGGTCTTGCGCCACTCGCGGCCACGCTCGGGCACAGCATTGTAGTGTTGTCGAACAACGTCGGAAACGCCACGGTCTCGCGAGGTCCGCATGGCATCCTCCTCCATAGCGCGCTCGCGCTCCTCCTGTCGCCGTCGCAGTTGCTCGGGGTTCATCAGACCCGCCCGTGCGCCACCGCCAGGCCGCTTGCGCTGCTTGGGTTGTTCCTCGGGTTCGGGAGACCGGCGCGGTAGGGGGGATCGAGAGCGCCTCGAATAGTCATCTCGGGGAGTGGCATTGCTGGGGCTGCGGGATCGATTACGTCGGGAGAAAACCGAGGGAGGAGGTGTACGGCCGCGCCTGCGAGCTTGGTGTCGCTCCTGCATGCGCTTGCGCTTGTTTCCTGGGCCAGACTGATGCTGTTGGTCAGTCTCTGGGGTGTCGCTCTCCCCGGGTCTGCGCTTCCTGTCGTCGTGGGATCCATTGTGGTCTGCCATGGCACCGGGCGAATGAATAGCACCGTTCTTGTCTGCTTCAGCAGGGTTTGGTGTACGAGGCTTGGGAACACCTGAGCCCTGTGAAGAGTCCATTGTAGCTCGGGACACTGCCCAGAGATGGTGATTTGAGGCGAGGGTGCGGATTCCCTCGGGAAAAAGGGTTCGTGGTGGGAGCGAAGTCAATGATCAAAGGATT
This sequence comes from Penicillium sp. PF1803, assembly GCA_023626575.1. Classification (NCBI taxonomy): domain Eukaryota; kingdom Fungi; phylum Ascomycota; class Eurotiomycetes; order Eurotiales; family Aspergillaceae; genus Penicillium; species Penicillium sp. PF1803. Next base: position 79,761 of record JAMAGZ010000106.1, on the reverse strand, counting down.
CGAATGCAAGCGATGAACAAAGGCACAGTAGTCGATAGTATAGGCTGAAAATGTGAAAAATGTTAGGTTTCCACCTGAGACTTGCTAAGCTTGAAAAGTGAGAGGGTTTCTTTCAAAAATGACTTCGGTGGAAGAAGGGAGCTCCGCTGCTGGTGGGTCTTGGCCGCAGCTGCCGTAATCAGTGAAATACAGCTCAAGGTCCACACCTAGAGGTAGTGGTCCAAACGCCTTCGCCAGATACAAGAGGAGTTCTGAAATAAGACGATTCTCAACCCTGGGGTCTAAACAATAGCTACCTAGGTCATGATTGATTGTACTAGTCACTAGCCGAGTTCTTTCAGGCCAGGCGCTGCTGGGAGTCCGTGTAACAGGTCCGGTATCTTGTCCTTGTAAAATCATACAGTTGGCTACGATATATTGGTGCATCAGGCACGGCTTGAAAAACAAACAAACACAAATGCATTTTGCAAACTCTCAACACATCCAAATGGATGCGGACTATAATCACCTTTTTTTGGGCTTTCGACCTTTTCTTTGCAAGCAAAATCCCAAATAATGCAAATTTGAAACAAAGAAGAAGACTGGATGTATCGCATATCAAGAACCTTGTTTGACCACTGCTTAGCTTGGCCGATAGCAGGAGAAGCCAAGAGAGGATCTGATAATGCAAATGCGAAACATCGAGAAAATCGGGATGTCACCGAAAAACCGGCATGCTAGCAAAAAGCGTGAAACAGCAAAAGGCGTGAAATAGCAAAAGCCGTCAAATAGCAAAAAGCGTGATCCGACGATTGACTTGTATTCGGCGTCCAGGTGTACCAGCCCCGAGTCATTTCAAAATACTGACGAAAAATCAGGATCCAACGAAAAGCCCAAATAAGAATTTCTGTTGACTACTGCTTGTCTTGGGTGACAGCAGGACGGCTGTATCTTGTGAGGCAATCCAGTAGTCGCGATGTTCGTCGAGCCGCATGATAGGAGCTGAGAGAGGACCACATAGTGCAAATGTGGAACAACGAAAAAAACAAGATGAACGAAAACAACCGGATTCATCGCATATCGAGAACCTCTGTTGACCACTCCTTGTCTTGCGCGACAGCAGGATGGCAATAGCTGATAGAGCTGGCAGCCCGCGTGCAGTTCTGGGTCAGAGACATAACCATGCGATAAATAAGTAGTAGGGTTATCCCACCAATGTCGGCGAGAAGATTGCGAGACAAGGTCATGAAATCCTCCTCTAGTACAGACTCGAACCGTTTTGTCGATGCTTGTCCAGTGCGAGAAAGGATCTAATGAATGAAGGGAAAGGCAATGACAAAGCAAGTTAAAGCCTTCAAAAGTTGGATTGCTTGATCATGCAAACGTGAAACAACGAAAAAAAACCGGATGCATCAAACTTGCTCGGAAGGCCAATCAGCTCAAATGTCGTCCATGTTGTCTCGACTCTTTGTGACCGTACGACTGCGCTGTTCGATCTCCATGTCCACGCACAGGTCATGTAAGTCGATCAAGACATCGCGTAGACGCCGTAAGGCATAACGGCGGCCCTGGTCATGTGCTCCGTGCGCAATGCTGACGATGGCAAGGTCCAGTTGCTGGATTTCACCTGTGAGGTACTGGGCGAATTGAGACAGATGGTTCGGATCGAGTAGCTGGCAGTTGCCATGATTGTGAACTGGCGTTCCTTGTGTTGATATGTTGCCGCGAAAGGACTTGCGGTTGTCCAAGTTCGAGACAACCGAAGGGTTGATGTTTGACGCAACGATTTGGCTGGGCTGGTTCTGTACCTGAGGCTGTTGTGAGTGACGAGCCTTCAAGGCTTCGCTCGGAAAAGGTTCGGAAGAACCTGCCTGGAGTGCCGTTGGAGGCTTAGACGAAATGGCGCTAGGTGGGAGGCCCATAGAGAGCGCCGTACCAGGAGTAATCACTGGACGGAAACGCAGAGTCTGATGTCGAGGTTCCTGAAAAGTGCGGAGAGTTTGGTCATGGCTGCCCAGATCACAAGGTGGCTCTTTTCTCCTCTCGTTCTTCAACACATTTGGCTTTTTGGTCTTCTTCTGAGGCTCAATATCCTCATCAGCAACACGTTTGGCAGGGGTTGCTGCCTCCTTTCGCTTGCGACTGGGACCTGAACCTGTTTGAGCCGAGTTTCCGAGTTCAGAAGATCCCATGAGGTCTTTCCGGTCTTTCCACTTTGGTAGACAGGATCTGAGAATGTCCTCGGAAAAACGCAGCTCACCGTTGGGAAGCCGCTCCCTCAGGATGCCAGAGTATGCAGCGCGGATAGTCCCAGCGGTCGCAAAGTATCTGGGGTAACCCTGACGGACTCTTGGAGGCTGGTAGCAGAGACTCGCAATCTGCGCCTCGCTCAATTCATCGTCTTTGCTCGGCAGATCGTCGGGATCAATAGTTGCCTTTGTTCGTCTCTTGGTGGACTGTTTACCCTTGACCGAGGGGATGAAAGTCTCTGGATTGGGTGCTACGTGAGCGTCAGCGTCTGGAACTGCTATTGAGGCCCGGTCATCGGGGCAGCCAACGTCTAGCAAATCGTCGTTGGAGGGCTTATGGTTTTGCTCAGTGACAATATTAGGTACCGGCCCAGTGAAGGCTTTGAGACTGGGTGTAGTAACAGCGTCAGCATCCGGCCCCGTAACATCTTTAGAATTCCGAATTGGGACAGATTCGCCATCCGGTCCAGTACCATTGTTGACGTCAACATCGGGATTGTCAGGACGAGGAAGAAGGTCTCGCGGGGGCAGCTTCTGAGACTCGGTATCCGAATTGGCAACCTCGGCCACAGTCGTGTCCTTGGTGGCCTCAGCTTGAGAGCTAACACCAACAAGGTCGTCATCTTTAACGGCCATGTCGTCGTAGATGCTGAGCGGCGACACCGGGTCTTCCATTTCGTTTGTAGTCATGATTTGGGGTGTGATCATAAGTGAGTCCGTGGGGTTTAGCTGAGCCATGGTCGACATTTTGATTTGTTGAGATGTTGATGAAGTTTGATTTTGCTGATTTGTCGTGCAGTTCTCGAATGAGGATTGGTTCAGGCTGTTTTTTTTTCGGTTTCACGGTTTTTGAGTATTCGGCGAAGAGGATGAAGATGGTTGGTATACCGGATGAAGAAAGGACGACGTAGAAGGCGTGGATGTGACGGATATAAAAGGGCGAGAGAGATGTAGAAGAGAGATGTAAGGGTCTGATCGTGGAGCTGCGGAGGAAGGAGATGCTCCAGTCCTCTTGATCAAAGTTTCACAAGCTGGAAACCCTCGTCAGGACAGGAAAAATTGAAGGGGTTGAAGTCGGGTGAACATACCGGGATGAAGATGACGGAATATATGAGGAAGAAGATGACCGGATATATGGGGATGAAAAGAGTAGGCAGTGCGAGGACGAGAGAAGTTGTGTTGTGAAGAGGGAAAGGGGACGTGTGAAGGAAGTCGGCTCTTATAGGACAGGTGGATGGTGTTCGTGACGACCTCATCGCCAGAGCGACGGAAATATCACCACTCATCGTCACAATACAACGATTGCTCTGGTCGCCGAGTGAAACCGACCAATCTCTGGCTTGGATCAATCTCTAGCTTCCAAGGAAGTCACGATGAGTAAGCGCAAAGAAACGCCAAAGTGACGCCTAAGTAACGGGAAAAAACGATGAGGTGACGATTTCTTCGATCGAACCCTTCAGGAAGCACGCCAATATGATCGGGAGGCTGTGAGGCCGTGAGCCTGCAGAGCGCAAAGAACCAGAGAACCAGGCATGCGGCGTGGGGACTTGTCTTGAGGCCAGTTCCTGGAAGCAGATAAGCCTTGAGGACCACATTGCGGGATATTTTGCACAAACTGAGCCTCAAGTGATGAATGATCAACGGAATTTTGAACGTTGACATTGTTTGTGTGTGCAGCACTAGGGCGAGGAGTGCAGAAGATAAGACGTTGGACGGTGTATTGTCGTTTGGATACTAGACAATCAGGGCAAGAGGTTAGCGTTTAGCAAATATAAGTACATAAAGGGGCTAGGTCTACAGAAGTTGTGAAGATATTGTTCGGAGTGTATCGTTAATATGGTTACTTGGAGAGCGCAACGTTCAGAGCGCAACGTTTACAGAGTATCGTTAAGAAGGTATTATCAAGAGCGTAACGTTCAGCAGGTAACGTTATAAGGGTGTCGTCAAAAGGCGATTGGTAAGCGACTCTCATGAAAGGGAATAACACCCATGGTGGATAAGAACGATAAGACTGGATCAGAAGTAACGGAATAATGCGAATTCTTAGCGTTAAGCTGCTTCCTGAAGGAGGGATTGGGAAAGAAAGAGCAGCAAGATAGTTGAATTCCGCAGAAATCAGTAGTACTACTGTTATGTATATGGGAAACATTGACGAATAATATTACCGAAAGCCAATTTAAAAGGCTGGCATGAGGATATCAAACATGAACCATTAACTTATGCCCACTATGCCCACCATGCCCGTAACGCCTTGCACATGATTGGAAAATATGGGATATAAATAAGTCAAATGCGGCGCTTAGAAACAAATCACTTGGGATGATCAAGCTTGCGCCGAGGAGACTTGTGGGTCAAAACATGCCTCATGCGACGAATCTTGGCCCACCACTCACGGTCAGCCGCCTTTTTCGTCTCTTCATCCCCTGCACCCTCCTCACTGGGTGTCTCAGCAGAGGGGGTGCTTGGTTCAGTGCGAAGAGTATCCACCGAGGCAACAGAGCGGACTCGTCTGCGGTGCTTCACCTTGACAGCCTCGGCGACGATTTCCCATCCACTGCGGAGATCGGCTATCTTTTCATTCGCCTTGCCGGTTCCACTCTGGGCTGACCGGTCAATCCATGGACAGTAGTCCATGTGCTCTGTCGCTGCATCTAGAGATGTGTACACAGAAACATCGCCGTTCGCCTTTGGTTTGTACATCCAAAGGCCGAGGCGGCGGAAGCAGGCTCTGCACCCAGCTAAATCCCTGGAGCCATCGAGGGTTGAGTCCCAGCCAAAGAAAGCCATGGCAAGGGCTGCCTGGTTGATGATTTGCGGGGACTCGGCAGGTGGCTGTGGAGCGGTTTCTTTGTTGTTCCCGTCAGCCTCGGGAACAGTCCCCGAGGCTTGGTTGGACTCTTTGAACCAGTCTGATGGTAGTGATTTCATCAGAATGTCAATATCAAAGCCAACTGGGGTCTGGATGCTCTCATGAGATGGTAATTTGTCGCCCATCTCAGCAAGATGAAGATAACGACTTCGAAGACCAGATATGGCCGTCTCTGTGTTGGTTAAAGAAAGATGTTGTATTGTAGCTGCGAAAGTGTCAGAAGAATGGATTCATGCGCCTTTCCCGGGAGACTGCAGGGCATACCGTCACATCCTCTCTTCCTCCATGGGCAGTTCTCGCCATGCTTTTCCGTGATTTGCTTCTGATATTCTTCAACCAATTTTGCGCCTATATACCCCGTTAGCATGAACTACATTAGATCTCCCAGATTGTCTCTTTGCCAACATACGGACTTCCTTCCTATCTTGAACTTTCTCCATATCATATCCATCAAGTTCATCAATCTCATCCGGAAGCTTGACTACCGCCGAACCACCACAGCCACTGATGCAGCTGACTCGCATCGCATCAGTACAGATCCATCCTCGCTTCGCCCACTGAACTTCATTGATCGGTGCAGGTTTCGAGGTCCATCTGTCGACGCGACGGAAGGTTTCCAGGCGTTCGAGGAATCGTTCACGATCCCAAGGTACGAACGTGGGGCGCGTGGTCGAAGAAGGGGATGCGGTGCGATTTGCGGGCTGAGAGGTCTTAAGGATCGAGTTCCGTACAGCTGCAAAATCGGATGTGTCGTTGCTGCTTAGCCGGACCTTCTTGATCGAGAGGTTGGCTGGAATGCGGTCTTGGGCCGCAGTGGCGGGCCCTGCGGTGGATGGTTTCGAGGCATTATCGGTCGTGAGGGGCTTGGAAATGGATTCCAATACGCGGTGGAATTTGCGCTTCTTGGACTCGACGGCGTACGACATCTCCGCACCGTGTTGTCATGCAATGTGATTGTTGATGATGCGCAACGAGCGGATGCGCCCAGTGGAAGCTCCCCCGACACAGCTGTTGCTGCCTCAGGCATTAATATCATCACACCTCGCCACCACTCATTGGCTGGCCGGATTTGTTCAATTAATTTAGGCTATTCAATTCGTCCATTCTCAATGATTCAATATATCTCTTTCTAATTTTCTCTCCAAAATCAATCAAACATTGTAAGTGCCTGTTGTATCACTTCTGGTAAAGTCGAGCAAATCCCTGGCCGCTGATTGGCGTTCGGCATCCCGCGCAACATCTTATGATTTGCGCAACCAACGGACCATTTCCTTTTTCTTTCCGCAAGGGCATCTGCTGCCACCAGACAGTCACCATGGCTTCATTAAGCTCCGCTCTGCCAGCTTGGCGGAGCCTTGCACCCCGTCTATCGAAAGACCTGTTCACCTGCAGACAATGCCTCCGGAACCAGGGCTTTCCCGTCAAATCCGTGCGCCGGTTCGCCGCAATGCCGTCGCCAAAGCCCAGCATGAGCCGATCATCCCTGTTCACCGATAAGAACCGCCAGTTCTTCACCTCGAGTCTGCGACGATCCGTGGCTGCCCCGGCCGTGGGTGCTGTAGCTGAGGAGGCTGCTGCCAAAGCCAAGTCGAGTTTCCCCAAGATCAGCGACAAGTCCGTTGCATTCTGGCTTCTGGGTAGTGCAGCGAGTGTCTTCGGTATCGTGATCTTTGGAGGTCTGACCCGTTTGACTGAGTCTGGGTTCGTACATCTAGTTGATATATTTGACAAGCACTGTCGAGCTCAGCAAGCTAACGAATCCTTTGTCTGGACAGATTGAGTATCACCGAATGGCGCCCTGTTACCGGCTCCCTGCCCCCCATGAACGCCGATGACTGGGATTCCGAGTTCGCCAAGTATCGCGCATCCCCCGAGTTCCAGCTGCTCAACCCGAACATGAACTTGTCTGAGTTCAAGTCAATTTACTACATGGAATGGATTCACCGTCTCTGGGGCCGATTTGTCGGTATCTCGTTCGTTCTCCCTGCCGTTTACTTTGTCGCCCGGAAGAAGGTCTCCACGCCCATGGCATGGCGCCTGGCTGGTATCGCTGGTTTGATTGGTTTCCAAGGCTTCCTGGGCTGGTGGATGGTCAAGTCTGGCTTGAAGGATGATCTGTTCGCCCCGGGTAGCCATCCCCGTGTGAGCCAGTACCGTCTTACTGCCCACTTGGGGGCCGCCTTTACTTGCTACGTCGCTATGCTCTGGAATGGTCTTGCTATCCTGCGGTCTCACCGTCTGATGAAGGATGCTGCCGAGGGTCTGAAGCAGCTTGAGGCTCTCCGTGATCCTCGTCTGGCTTTCTTCCGCCGCTCCGTTGCCGGTCTTGCTATCCTGGTCTTCACTACTGTCATGTCTGGCGGTCTCGTTGCCGGTCTCGATGCCGGCCTGATCTACAACGAGTTCCCCTACATGGGCAAGGGCTTTGCTCCTCCTAGCTCCGAGCTGTGGGATGCTCACTACTCTCGTCACGAGGACCGCTCCGACCTGTGGTGGCGCAACATCCTTGAGAACCCCTCTCTCGTCCAGCTTGACCACCGCATTCTCGCCATGACCACCTTCACTTCCATCGTGGCTCTTTTCATCTACTCCCGGCGCTCGCCTGCCGTGAGCCGTCTTTTGCCTCCTGCGGCCCGCAAGGGTATGCACGGTGTTCTCGGCTTTGCCTGCATGCAGGTCGCCCTCGGTATCTCCACTCTGCTCTACCTCGTCCCCACGCCGCTTGCTTCTGCCCACCAGGCTGGTAGCTTGTTCCTGCTCACCTGGGTCATGATCCTGGGTAGCCGTGTCTGGCACCCCTCCCGCACAGCCAAGCTTCTGCAGATGGCTGCCAAGGCCCGTGGCCAACAGCTTTCGAGCTCCACTGCCTCGGCCATGAAGCGTCTGTAAAGTACGCCGTCACAGTTGAATGTACGAATATGTTGACCAAGGCGGACTTTTGCGATCTATAGCCTTGATGTTCTGATACCATCTCCATTCCTTTCCAGACTCACTGATTAGCTCAAGAGTCTTCTGTATAAGTATCTTATCCACACATTGTAAAGACTAAAAATAAAATGAACAGTCTGTGCAAATGCAAAAGTTGAAGTCATTAACTCGCTCATTAACTGTGGAGATGCGCTAAAATCTTGGTTCTTTCATGCCACACTAGATCGAGAGTTCATCTTCTTCCTGCCTTCACTCCTTCATGTCAGCCGGTCTCGCCCTGCGGGATGGATTTCGACGCACATTGACCAGATTATCCGGCAAATCCTCCTCATCCTCCGTCTCGTCCTCGCTGCCCATATCCGGCATGAGCTCAGTCCCATCGCTATCCATTGTCAGATCATCGTCCAAGGCTCGGTTCGGCTGTTGAGAAGGGCCATCGACCTGTCCAGCAGTACGCGAAGCTCCACCCGCATTGCGCTTATCGTTCTTGAGATTCAGAAGAATCCAAGCAGCCTCTTCCTCGGGGCTAGCATGTGGTGTAGCCATACGCTGCGCTTTATTCGAACGCTGTTTGCCCGTCGACGGGGTGATTGGATTCTGGACGTTCGGGATGTTCGCTCTCGGCGTATCGTCTGGGACATGTAGATTGCCTGCCTTGGGATGTGTACGATCACCACTTCTTTCGGCGAGGCAGCGACGGCAGCATTGCCATCCGCATGGCTTGCATCGCACCATGCCGTCCGTATTGCGTTTGTCGCAGACATCGCACTTTGCGGTGTGGGCGGCTAGTTCTTCGAATTCGACTAGCTGCACTGCGAGTTCCCTCTGGGGTACCTTGAATGGGCGAGGACGATTTGGTAGTGGAGTTTGAGGGGTTCCTTTGGGTTCAGGCTGGGAGGGGCCCCTATGATCAGTCTGAGAGGGTCCTCTGGGGGTACTCTGGGGAGGAGTTGGCTGTTGATGAACCGTCCATTGGGATGGCATCGAGATTGCGGTTTGAGGGGTTCTGAAAGGATCACTCTGAGGTGGTGTAGGCTGTTGTCCATGATTGATGACTCGTGTTATGACCGGGGAAGGCGTTGGGGCTTCTGCTGACGATGGTAATTAGTCTTTACCGCAAGTATGCCGGGGTTGACATGGGCATACGTCTCTGTTGAAGAGGCTCGCTGATTTCATCGTGCCTATCGGCATCTCCCCAGATCAAATGATACGGTAAGAGATGGTTGGCAGGCCGCTGTATCCATTAGAATCACCAGGTTAGACGACCAAAAACTTGTGGAAGGGGAGCATACCTGATCACTGTAAGGAGGAGAATATCCCAGGAGTCTGTTGGCCTTGAGAAAGTCAGCCGAGTCAGAACATGAAGTTATCCACACTGGATCATCAGAAATATTTCAACTCACATCTTGATCCGGTCCACTTGGCTGATAGGTTAGGTCCATAGCCGGGGGGTGTAGATGTCTCTCCAGAGGGGCTCCTGGAGTAACAGGAAAGCTGTGAAGGACTTGTCCTCTTGGATTCATCATCATATCACCGCTGCTGAAAGGAGGCCTGGGCGAGTCTGAGACCCGACGCCTCTTGGTGTCGGAAGGGTCAGGAAAGGGACTCTTCCTCCCACCAGGCTTTAACGGGCCTGGGAGGGGAAGCATGATTTTGTTGGATGTTTGCGAAGATGAAACAGTCGTGTGAGGAATGAAAGTGGTTGGAGAGGGGAGGAGGTGAAATGATGCTATGACTTCTTTTTATGCCAGAGGAGTAGTGAGGAAAGAGACAAACAACCTTACACTCTGGAAAATGCCATGTTCTCTCTCGAAGCTCAGGTCTCAAGTGCAAACTCGAAATCACTGGAAACAGCTCCAACAACTAGATAGAGGTCGTCCGGGCCCTATGGTTCACCACCTACTGTCTAGTCTTCGTAACCTACATTCGAGTGTCGTCGTTTTCGTTCTTTCTCCCTCCTCATTGTGTGCAAAATACTCCCAACAGAATCGATGAATATGAATGGGATATTTTGTCTTGTGATACCTATTTTCTTTCAACCATAACTCTTCTCTAGCAGTTGGACATTTCATGCAACCATCCATACACTGACCATCACGTTATATATCGACAATATCAGCTCCCCTTGAAAAATCACAACATTTCTAGCTTTGCTCAATTTTGTTTAGTTATTTGTTGGCTGCAAGTTCATCGTTAGCGAAATTGGCTCGTGAAAATTGCAGGAAATCAACAACATACGGTTGCCGTCCTCAGGCTGGGGCACGCTGCCAGCAGCATCCGCAGCGGACTTGCTATGGTCTGCAGTCTTGTCCTCCTTCATCATGGGGAAGGCCAGCACCTCCTTGATGCTGTAATTGTTGGTGAGGAACATCACCAGGCGGTCAATACCCATGCCCCAGCCACCAGTTGGGGGCAACCCATACTCGAGAGCAGTGCAGAAGGCCTCGTCAACGAGCTGTGCCTCATCATCACCCTGCTCCTTCTGACGGGCCTGCTCCTCAAAGCGCTCGCGCTGGACTGAGCTGGAGTTAAGTTCGCTGTAAGCGTTGCCTGGGAGGTTTCGTTAGTTAATTGAAGCAGAACTAGGGGGGCACCGGGAGGGGGAGGGGGGCATGTTGGACTCGAGGTGAAAACATAAACTCGAGGAAGATGGGTTGGAACCGGGAGACATACAAATTTCCTTCGTGGCAACGAAAGCTTCGAAGCGTTCGCAAAGACCAGGCTTGCTGCGGTGCCACTTGGCTAGAGGGGACATCATCTCAGGGTGACCCATGATGAAAGTCGGGTTGATGCAAGTGTTCTCGAGGAACTCGCCAACCAACTTGTCCAGCATGCGGGCGTTGGTCAATGGGGGCGAGCACTCCACATTCATCTTCTTGAGAACCTTCTTGAGGAATTCGCCAGTCTCGGCAGTGTGGAGCTGATCGGCGGGAGGGAATGTCTCGCCAGTAGCCTCTTCCAGGCCAGAAATCATCTCGATTCGGCGCCAGGGAGCCTTCCAGTTGATGTTGTACTCCTCACCGGTTTGGGTGTGGAACTTGGTCTCGTAACCGCCGGTAACGTGCTTGACCAAGCTTGAGACAAGATCCTCGGTCATGTCCATCACGTCCTTGTAATCGGCGTAAGCCCAGTAGAACTCGCAAGTAGTGAACTCGGGGTTGTGAGTAAGATCAATTCCCTCGTTACGGAACTGACGGCCCATTTCATACACACGCTCGAGACCACCGACAATAAGCATCTTCAGGTACAGCTCGGGGGCAATACGCATGTACCTATCATCTAAAGTTAGCAAAATTTCAAATGGATGAGCAAGATATGCCGTACATCTTTTGGTTGAGATCATTGTGATGGGTTTCGAAGGGCTTCGCGGTAGCTCCGCCAGCAATTTGGTTCATCATAGGAGTCTCGACTTCAGTGAAGTCTCGGCTGTCCAGGTAGTTGCGAATGTAGCTGACAATCTTGGCACGTGTACGGAAGATTTCACGGGTACGGTCATTCATGATAAGATCCAAATAGCGTTGACGGAAGCGCAGCTCCTTGTCCTGGAAGCCGTAGTGCTCGGAGGGAATGGCGTGCAGGCAGGGGGCAAGGAGGATGACCTCGGTGGCGAAGATAGAAAGCTCACCATCGTCACGGTTCTTAGGAGAAGTACGGCCAGGGAAACCGACGATACCGACAATATCACCGCGGCGAAGATGCTCGTGCTGCTGCTCAAATGGAACACCGCCAGTGGCATTTTGAGCCTGGCACATGACCTGGACCTTCTTGCCCTCGGCACGGATATCGTAAAAGATCAGCTTAGGACCGGATGAGCGCTTGGTGTAGACACGACCGGCAAGGCGGATGGGTATATCGGGCTTCTGCTCGCCCTTCTGGAGGCCTTCGTACTCCCTGAGGAACTCGCGCAAGTCGTTGGTGACTTGGAACTTGTGGGGGTATGGGTCCGGGTTCTTAGTTTCGAACATCTTCTGGATCTTCTTGCTTCGGATCTCAAAGTATTGCTGAAGAAAATTAGAGGATTGGTCACACTGAGCATTGCATGGAAGTTGTGCATGGTGGGCCGATGAGTCAATCAGTCGCTCAGCTACACAGCGGTGACCGTAGCGGAGATTGAATCATTCTTGGATTTGATCACTCACGTTGGGGGTCAGGTTAGCCTCCTCCTCCTCAGCAGAGACCTTCTTCTGGGCCTTGGGGGGAGCAGCAGCTTCCTTCTCCTTCTTCTTGGCCTCCTTCTCACGGAGCTTCAGACGCTTCTTCAGCTCCGACTTGGAGACCATCTCGCCGGTAACGGAGTCAAGCTGGAGGTTGGCCATGGAGGCCTCAGCCTCCTTGACAGTGTTTTGATCCGCCATGTTGTCTGTTCACAGGGAAGGGATCGGAGTTGATGGTGGGATGAAGACCGGAGGGGGCGCGCGAAATTTTGGGCGGGAGTCATGGCGGGGTTTGCCCGATTGGGCCGATCTACTGAGAGCGCCACCCAGGCTTTGTGAGTCACATACAGCATTACTTACTGCACCTTGAATTACTTTTGCAATGAGAGTAACATCGCAAAATGCTTTTCTGATATTTCTTGTCTCTCTAATCTCATTGCTTTTGTCTTGTAAAGCCAGTGGCCGTCCATCTTCACCCCGCCGTGGCTGTTCCCAATCTGGACTTAGGGCTTAGGGCAATGCTGTGGGGCTCCCCACGCTATACCGCTTCGGGAGTCTATACAACTGGACATCATCAATTTGCATCGCCAGGACGTAGTATGATGATATATCAAATATGGATACTCCGACTCTCGTTAAAAACTAGAGAAATTGCACCCATATTCAGGGCCTTTTTTACTGCCAACAATATCGCATTAAATGAAAAAAAAAAAAGCTAAGCACTAAGTTATCTATCTCACTAGAAACTTTGGACATCTGGCGAGATGAAGAAAGAGATAGACTGCGGAGCTGCAGGGTTTCAAACCCCTAGAAATGTTGCAGATTATTGAACAATTATTTTGATCATCCTAGACGGGCTTTTATTCAAAGGTGACCAAGTGTGTGAAGTTACCCGCTATACACCTCTCTTTGGAAGACGTCTGAAAAGACCTCTCGAAAGACGTCTAGAAAGGCATCTAGAAAAACACCTCGAAGAATGTTTGGCAAGATCTCCCCAAAATCACTCGCAGAGTTCCTCATGATATGGGAATTTCGCCCTCGTCTGCCAGGGCTCTAATGCTGGCGTTTGTCATCTCCTGCAGATGTAATGTAACATTTGGAAGGATAGCGCTGGTAGATACCGAAAGGGGAAAGGCTGCAGAACCCCGCAAAATCAGGCACCCCACTATGTTTGCTTTCAAATACTGATTCCTCTAGAGTCCGCAGGAAGAATTATACCTCTCCTACGAGAACTTTCTCTGCTACATCGTTGACATCGCATCCATCTTTCCCCACCTGCCACCTATTCAAGTTTCAAAACACCGCCTCTCAACAGTGGTCATCCCTCTACATACTATACTATCGTCAAAAAAATCTCCCAACTACGTCTTGTTCGCTTGTCTCAGCCGCTGATGCCCGAGGATTGATGTCTGGATAAACGACGCACCTGACTGGTCTCATCGACGGGTTCATCACTCCCTTCAAGGTAGGCCATACCCTTGGCTTCAACCCAGCCATAATACCACCGCATGCTAACCGGTGTCTCAGAACGATGGATATATCTCCTGACCTAGATTCCGAAATGGAGGACATCAACCCAAATACCAAGACGTAGATGCCGCCCGAGAGTCCTCAGCTCCTTGACACGGACAGTGATTCAGTCAGCGATGTGGAGAGTGACCTGGATGACGACATGGATATGGACAACGACGACGAGGTGGTGGAAGACTTTGACGGCGACCTCGATTACCCGGATGACAGTTTAGATGACGATACGGTAGCATTCGGAGACCACGATCCTAGAACTCTCAGTGACGATTCCGAGGGTGATGACTGCGAGAGCGCTATTTACAATAAAGAAGTTATGGAAATTCTCAATGACATGGCCATCAACGAGGACACTATTAGCGAGGAGGATGTCGAAGTGAATCTTGTCGGTGAGACGATTATCAGCGAGACGGTTGTCGACGAGACAGTTGTTGAAGAGACGGTCGTCGCCGAGCACGTCGTCCATATAGAAGCACACCCGGAGGAAGACAATCCATTCCACAGATACTTCCCTTCACCTGATGAAGAGGATGATATCGAGGAAGACGAAAATACCCTCGTTGACCGCTGCGATGAGCGCATCAGGAAGGTTGTGCATTTCTTCCATGACAAGCCAAAAACTATCCCATGGAGTTCTGTCAAGGAGCGAACCGCGTGGATGAAGTTCGCGTTCCTTCCGAACTTGAAGAAATCAGACCCAGACACAGTTAGTGGCATATTTTCGAGTTTGATTCCCAGGAATGTACGTGCAGCTCTTGGTCATCGATCTCTTCGCCGGGAACACCTGATGTCTTTGTTACAAGTGGACACCGACAAGGTCTCGCAGGCGAGCAAGGAAAAGAAGTCGAAGGTGAAAAAGAAAAGGCAACCTTGAGGGGAGAAGAAAACTCATGAGCAAAAGCGTGTCAAATTGCCTATCTTTTGTTTGGAGAGGACAAAACAGAAGGTCATCCGAACGATGCGGTTTATCCCGGGTCCTCAACCCTCAATGGAGATAACAGAATGGGTCAGCATTCCGAGACCATGGCTGCTCCCGCTAAGCTAGCTAGAGCTGTCAATGGAAGGAAATCCAAAGGGGTACTCTTTTGCCATCGATTTATGGTTCGCCACAAACTCAAGCCGTGATTCATCAAAGTCGCAACTTTCCCAGAGGAGATGCCTGAATACAACCTCAAACGTACCGATCGAGGATGGCTGGTGCGCCTTTTAGAGGAAGTCTTGATGCTTCTTACCGACTCGTACATGACACCTCCGAATACCTCGAGGCTTTGGCCGCCTGTGGAATTCTGCGAAGCCCGTTCTTCCCGTTGAACCGCGCACTGCCGCTGAAACAGGGTATCAGCGATAAGTCCGACACCAAATAATGCCGGAACTGCAAGGCGACTGAGTCGAGAAACTGTTTCTTTGACTTCGTCTTGCAAGTAGTTCTCTCGACCATCCTCTTGTGCGGGACAGGCTGGGTCTATGCAGTTTACCACGGAGGCCAAGATCGTCCGGAACACCTCTGGAGGCGCAAGGCTCCCAAGTCTGGACCCTGTGATAACTGTGGAACTGATGAAACTGTTCGGTGGCACTGGCATCCAATCAACAAGGCTGAAATATTGTCACCCATGCTACACATACTTTCAACGCTGGAAAGTCGAGCGACCCCTGGAAGTCTATGACAAGGACAATGCGGTCTGGATTTGTGATTAATGTGGCAAGATCACGTTCAGGCTCGGGGGTGGCTGGCGCCCCATAGAGAATGAATCCGGTGCCAAAACCGGCGCTTACCGTTGTCCTACGTGCTTCACTCGCCAGATTGACTTTCGCGACAGCGAAGAAAGAGAATGACTATAATTGCTGTCATTGTAACACCACTGACCCTTCTATCGAGTGGCACACTGTTAGATGTTGTGTCCCATGTTGGAAGAACGTGAGAAAGCACGATGATCTCAAAAATCTTCGAGGTCGTAATGAGTGCTGGAACTGTCGAGTCTCCTTCAAGTCGGTTGTGAGAGACTGGTGTGAGGAGTTCGGTCAATGGCTATGTGGTAATTGCAATGCCTGAGTTAAAAACAAACCAGTGTATGCGCATGACCGATGTTCATCTGGCAGGGATTGAAATAAGATGTCAGCTATGCGATACACTTTACTGTCCAAGATGGGGAATGCTCTATCTCAACAAAGAGGACCCGAACGAAAAAGTCTTCATCGTCTGCGCAAACTGCAACAACCTCTGGAAAAGAACAAAGTCGCTGAACAAACTTCGTGATAGCAGACATGAATGAGAGAGAGGAGAGAAATACAAGACATTCCAGGAATGGCGAGAGTCCAAGCAAGCTCTCCACAATAGCCTGGAGATTGTTCTCTACCTTCGCAGCCATTACTCTATCGACTATACTTTCGGAGGAGTTCAGAAAACCGTATGGGAATTCGAAGATCAAGAGGGGGACTTCATCCACAAGCGGGATTCGCTGGAGGTGATGCAGGCAATGGGGGGTTTTCGACGACGTTACGCTCACTGCCCTAGCTGAGGATGATTGATAAATTGTTGACGGATTTTCGTTTCAAGTTGTCCAAATTTTTCTTTTTCTTACCCAATTATTGATACTTAGACTGCCAGAATTATCAAGAATGAATGACAATTTACTGTTTGAACAAGTAATTTGATGTTCGATGGTGTAGACGAAGTGAGAGTAAGGAATGATCTTAAGTGATACGAAAACTTGCCAGTAGTGAGAAGATTGATTCTCACTTGGAAGTCAGCTTTCATTCATTCATCAATGACATTAGCAAATTTAGTTCAGTGACCTCCCGTAATATAGGACACCCACATCAGCAAATAAATCAAAGAGCAAGGCATGGAGTTCGTAGTTAGAGGAGTTCTACTTTAGTGTCGAAGGACTGCTATACAGAATTCGCATCTCGAAGGTTATCATCGACGACACTCTCTTTCAATGACTAGACAACGAGTAGATCTAGGATCAAGGTCTTGACCTTGTAGGAACCACCAGTACCGACCCCAAGGCTTCAATATCCTTTGATAACGCTTAGACTTTAAGAGGGATGTATTCCGAAGGCAAAGTTCCTCATCTGACAGGAGCTCAGAAGAGCTGCCTGGTGTCTTGACCGAGCTAGCCTCAAATCGGACTTCCTACCGTATCAGCGGCTGCCAATGGCCGGACAGCCCCGAAATCAACATGGGCTCTCCAGGGCTCTCCAGGGCTTTCCACCCGTGGTACTCTGGACTCAGTCCTGGCCCCAGATCCCACCAGCAGGTCAAAGCAAGACATACGTCCCTTTTTCCTAGATCTCGTAGCTCCAATTTCCAAGACGTGTTGCATATGTTGCACTCCCCGGTTTTTGTGAAGGTGCCGTTGGGGTAGTTCTCGACGAGCGAGTTGATGACGTTGAACTTGGAATTGCGGGTATCGATATGAGCACATAGCCTGACTGAAGAGTCCTCTAAGATTATGAAGGATACATCCTGTCGCTTGATTATAGTGAGATTCTGTATACGCAGGCCGAGTGCTGGGGGCCCAGTGCAAATACGAGCATCAATGGAGAAAACTCCCATTCTGTGAGTATCTTGGAGCTTTTTGGAGGCCCGCACGACTGGTATTTGGGTCCTTAAAGGGGCTAGAACTGCAGCCTCAGTATATCTTAGTGACCCCGTGGGAATTCCACATGAGGGCCCAAAGTAAAATCTCCTCATAGCAAGGTGAAGGTGCATAAAGTGGAACTTGCAGAACACGTAGCTTGGGTGATGGCCAAAGTATAGTGGGCTAATAACATACATATAGTCATCAATGATCGCGTGGTAGCAAGACCTGAAGTTCAATCTCGGATTTGGAGAGTCGATGTGTTGCCAAAGATGAAGTCGCAAGCAGGCAAAGTAGACGTATTATTGCGGCAGATCACGACACAGCCTAGTCAGAAATTCGATACGGGGCTCTTCGTCAGGGTGTCTTGTCCGGCCAGGTCCAGGTGGAGAGGACTTGTTCCGGATATCGTGGAAGGATGAGGCCATGAAATGGCGACTGCATAATGCTAGGCAAGTAGCATCTGTGGGGGAGAGATATTTGGATATCAGGAGCAACAGCTCCGGTGGGAGATGCTCCAGCTTATTTGAACGCATTTTGAGCATCTTCGATATATTGTACGCAGGAGGGTCAGGGGCAGAAAAAGAGATCTTATCCTCCGGGCGAGCATCAGTCACTTCTTGTTCTCAAGTTTGGGGTGCGGTGACTTCGGGTGCTCCCGCAAAACCATGCTAAGATGCCGTCGTGATTCGTCAAAGACTTCAGGGATACGTCAGTGTGGGTAGTCAAGACCATTCCCGCCTTAAGGTTATTGAGGGCTTAGACCTCATAGCTCAGGGATGGGTAAAGGGATTTATTAGACGAGGGTTTGACACTACCTGATGAGGAGAAGGATTGTCAAATTCTCAATCATCAGGTTCGCCTCTGGGGCCAGTGAGTGCAGAACCCCTACGCAGGCACTGTCACGGGATATTGACTTCCAATAATGCAGTTCATTTTTGGGCCAGAGCTAGTCCATCGAAGAAAGTGCAAAAGAACACTCGCTTGCAGTCAGTGGGCCACCCAGAGCACACAAAAGGATCAATCAATGGAAATGTCGGAGTAATCGGGCGACTGGGGCCGCTTCGTGTAGTCTGTGATCTCCGGAACAGAAGACCCCAACTGCAAGCGCTTATCAGCGAGCTTGATTGCCTCATCCATGAACTCTCGGATACTGAACTTGTCCGCAAGAAGAACAGTATTCTGGAGTTTATGAATAGCCTGGATAATCCATCTGACCCCAGTCTGCTTGTGGTGGGTGTCGTTCTGCGGAATCGGAATCGACTCTAAAAAGGACTGGATAAGCGAGTACGTGACGTCGTTGGGAAGCTTGCCTATAATGATCTTCTTGACCATAGTCGAGGAGTTGGTCGGGTCAACGTGCGGCTTCTGTCGATAGCGCCACTCGCGGTTAGGGTTGGACTCGAATCGGAGAAAGGAGTCCGGCTCAGGGACATTCGTGACATCGTATACAAAGCTATCGCCACCCATTGAGACCTTGGGAGAGATGAGAATTGCCCAGTTATAGGCCCCGTATCCCATTTTCTTTCGGTTTTGTGGGAGGGATAGGTCATCACGGTGGTGCAGAGTGATATAGACGCGGCGTTTGTTGCGGTTCTTGGAAGTTTTGTCGAAGATCATTGTTTCCAATTGGAATGTACCGCGGATGTCTTCCAAGATTCCAAGACTCTATCTGTATGTTAGCTATTTAGAACACGTACGTAACTAAATATCCTTGAATTACCTTGACTCGGCAGAAGAGGTGAGGACTCGGAAATGAGGAAATGAGGACTCGGAAGGAGGAAGCGAGAGTTCGAGCGAGAGGAGAAGAGGAAAGAATCCAGGATAAGAGAAAGAGAAATAGCGAAGAGCCCTAAACTGGAGATGGAGTTTCCACTTCTGATCTTTCCAGTTTCGGGAGTTTCCAGGAAGTCCGGCCGTCGGTATCTTCCTCAAATGCCCTCGACCTCGCCAGCTTTTCTTTCTTTCTTTCTTTCCTCAACATCCCACCCTCTTCATCACTCTCCCCATCTCACCCGTCTCCTACCTACTTCCATCAACCAACTTGCAACCTCCCAAGTTCTCTCCTTCCCCATCACTACTAGCTGTGAATCTTTCCAATATCGCAGCTCGAGCCAGCCCTGGGTGTGGAGAGTCCTACCTAAAATCTCACCTCGCATCTGGATCCTTAACCAACTCAACCTTCACCCTACGCCTCGTTACCCCTTCGCCATTTTGTCTTCCATTACACACACACACACACTTTCTCTCTCACACGCACCTACACCTTCTCTCCATCTTATATCACCACATAACCTCTTCAAGTGTGTGTGTGGTCACTACTGTTTCGAGCATTTTGTGAGCCTTCGTCAGCACTTCCAAGAACATGGATCAAGACATGACCCGATACATGATATCTGGTGGCTGTCCACAATCAACAAAGCCGAAAGAAGAAAAAATGGCATCTCCCTCCGCACAGATGGATTACGAAAAATCCTGGCCGGAAAATAGCCTCTTCGTGGATGGAGCATCGACCACCGGCGGTTCCCCTCAAGTGACAAATAGCTTCGATGTCATGACGCTCGATATGACCGACCTGGTGAGAAAGATTCAGGAGCTTAGTCTCCTGGGAATCGAGGACAAAAAAATTGCCCTCCCAAAGATCTGTGTGGTCGGTGACCAGAGCACCGGAAAGAGCTCGCTTATCGAAGGGATTTCTGAAATCCAAGTTCCTCGAAGTGCAGGTACCTGCACACGTTGCCCAATGGAAATCAACCTCTCAGAAAGCAAGCCCGGCGAGTCCTGGAAGTGTGTTGTCTACCTCTCTCGCCGTTACTGGTTCGATCCCTCGAACCAGATGAGGGCCGTTCCAAGAAAGGCTCAGTCCCTAGGACCCTGGGTTCCCATTGGTGGTCGAGATGAAGAGGTCTTTATCACTCTGACTGGCAAGTCGGAAGTTGAGAATGCCATCAAGTGGGCACAGATTGCTATCCTGAACCCGAACAGTGATTCTCAGATTTATGTGCCCGGAAAGAATCAAACCACTGACCCAAAGACCGCCGTGAAGTTCTCACCGAACGTTGTTCGCCTGGATATTTCTGCTCCTGGCTTCCCTGCGTTGTCATTCTACGATCTGCCCGGCGTGATCAGCCAGCCAGAGCACGATGACGAAAAGTATCTTGTCGGTCTTGTCGAGAACTTGGTGAAGCATTATGTCTCACAAGAGAACTGCATCGTGCTTTTAACTTTGACAATGACCGACGATGCAACAAACTCGAGTGCCGCAAGGCTGATCCGGGACATCAAGGCAGCTAAGGAGCGCACTTTGGGTGTCCTTACCAAGCCGGATCGAGTTTCTCATATGGAATCATTTGATCAATGGAGAGAAATACTGGCGGGAGAGAAATTCAAGCTGGGCCATGGGTATTTCGTTGTGCGGAACAATGGAGACCCCAAGGTGGATCACGCAAAGGCCCGGATGGAGGAGGACGAGTTCTTCTCAGACCCGTTCTGGGTGGGACATATGTCTCAATATCGGGAGCGGTTCGGTGTTCGACGGCTCCAGACAGCTTTGTCGGCCATTTTGATGACCCAAATCCAGAAATGCTTGCCCTCGATCGTCGCTAAGATCAACGAGAAGGCATCTCGGATTGATGCGGAGCTTGCGACCCTCCCCGATCCACCTACGCAGAACTACCAAAGGATTTTAATCGAGAAGGTCACTTTGCTGGGTATGAATTTCCGTGGAGTTTTCGATGGGGGTTCTGGCTATGGAGCATCAAGCAACATGCTCCAAAAGTACTGGAACCGTCTTGCCGTCGACTTTCAGAAGGCTTTGTCAATCACAAAGCCGACGTTGATCACGGTTACTGCCTTTGACGCTGAAATCAAGCCCGAGAGAATGGATTCGGACTACGATGCGATGGCCATTCAAACACCGCCACGTTTCAAACGAAAAGCGCCTGGCACAGATGCGAGACCTCCAGATATCCAAACTCATGCCAACCTGGTCACCATTCCAGAGCCTATGTACCTCACAAGGGATGTCTTCGACAAGTGGAATGGAGCCAGTCGAAAGTTCACCCTGGGTGAAATTCGAGATATGAAAGAAGAGTCGCACCGGGCTGGGATCCCGAACCAGATTGACCCCAGCGCGATCGAGGCTCTTAATCGCGCAAGCGTTAAGCACTGGGATGGCCTTGCCAATGCTTTTGTGGTTGCAACCTGCAACCTGGTGATGAGGGTACTGGGTATGAACCTTGATGAGGAGATTGCTCAATATCACCAGACGGGGCTCTACCGGGAACTTCGTCGGGTGATTAACGAGTTTATCACTCAACTTCGCGCGGATTTCTTGGATGATGCCATGGCGCATTATCAAATCGAGCATGAAAAGCCATTCACAATGGCTCAGTACCTTCACAAGGAAGCACAAAGGACTGCTCTGCGGGGACTGGTCAGTGGAAGAAACCGTTCACGTGCGAAGACCTTCCTGCGAGGCGCTGGATACGACCCCGATGACGAGTCAAATATTTCGAAGACGATTGAGAAACTCACTCCTGACGGATATTCCCAGGAGATAGAGATGATGGCGGTCAGTCAGCGAATTCTCGATCTAAGTTTATTTTCCTCTTGCTAACAAAGTTATTGTACTAACTAGAGCTCTCGCGCCTATTACGAGATTGCCAGCTCTCGGTTCGTCGACGTCATCTGTCAGTCGGCGTACACAAAGGTGTTCTCGAAATGCCGTGACGAGTTGATCAATGTGATCAATCTCGAGTTGAATGCGAATTGTGAGTTGGACACCCCCACTGCTAGAGGAATGGCTTGATCTGACAGTATACCTAGCCGCCGAGCGCTGCATGGAACTGATGGCTGAAGACCCCGAGCGACAGCGCCGTCGCAACACCCTGCTCAGCGAGCGATCTAAGCTGAGCAAGGCTCAGGAATGGATCAATTCCATCCACCACAAGGACGATGATGAGGAAATGGCCACCTCGGAAAACACTGTGGCGGATGGTTTTTTGCCGATTGATGACTGGGTGGACGAGTGTGTCTAAACGGTCATCTGTTGAGCTTATGATTCAGTGTGTTGAAGGTGTGAAAGTCTGACGATTATCACCATATTTCTGACGGATTCGTCGGTGTTCACCATCCATGACTGTCAAATTTGAGGAGATTACTGTCATGAGATATTTTGTTGGAATCTAGTGTGAAGTTAGAGGAAAATGAAAAAGCCAAAAAAAAGGTGGGCCTTTAAAAGCCCAAAAATGCACTCCTTGTAGAGATAATCTGAGGTTTTGACTCGCCAATCTAGACCCTGGTATATGTCTCGTCCCTCTAACCGTTCATTCCTTCCAATGGAGGATCTGGTAGGCCCACCAACCTTATTGCGCAGGTACAGGCTCTATTCTCTCGCTCGGAACTACCTGAAAGTACCAAACAGGGGCCATATGTCACTACTACTGTATTTGTAAAGGCATGGGTTCATGGCCCAATACGGTAGGCTATTTGTTTGGTGTGGAGACACCCATCAAGGGTTGTTACGGAGAACCACTACATTTTTGTCGGGATCGACAGACCCCAGGCGAGTTATACCAAGAACCTCTTTAACGAAGGGCCAAACATACTACTGCGCAGATGATAGAATAATTCTAGCAAACTTTGAGAAGAACTCCAGTCGGCTGATTTTCCCGAGAGTAGTTGTTAGGTTCTTCCCCTGAAGCGGATCTAGTTCAATGGTTCCCACGTTCCCACGTTCTCGATTCCACGTCAGGTGAGCCCCTCCCCACCACAAGCGTCGTCTTGGCGCCCGGAGCTCGAGAGTCGGGTTTCGGCCACCTTAGTACCTTTCTCAAGTCGTTTCCTCTTCGCAACCCCTTATTCTTCTCTCTCTCACAGTTCATCATGCTCCAAGTACCAGTGCGGGGAGATCCCAACCAGTCCTCCACCAAGGCTGTGATCTTGGTAAGTGACGCAATGATCGTCCAGCCTGGAGTGTACACAAACTGACCAGATCAACAGGTTGGAGGCCCTTCTAGAGGTACTCGTTTCCGTCCATTGTCACTTGATGTGCCCAAGGTACGTATACTCTATACTCCTTTGATCCAATGCTATGCGCAACAACAGACATGAAGAAAAATCAGCCTAACCATTCTGCCCCGCATTAGCCCCTGTTTGAAGTCGCCGGCCACCCCATCATCAACCACTGCCTGAAGGCGGTCGCCAAGGTCAACGATGTGCGCGAGGTTATTTTGATCGGATACTATGATGAGACTGTCTTCCGGGACTTTATCAAGGATGCTTCCAAGGAGTTCCCCCAGTTCCGCATCCAGTACCTACGGGAGTACACAGCATTGGGCACCGCAGGTGGATTGTACCACTTCCGTGATGCGATTCTCAAGGGCAAGCCTGAGCGCCTGCTTGTGTTGAACGCCGATGTCTGCTGCTCGTTCCCTCTGGGTGAGATGCTGCGCCTGTTCGAGGAGAAGGATGCAGAGGCTGTCATCTTGGGTACTCGGGTAACGAACGAGGCTGCCTCCAACTTTGGTTGCATTGTCTCCGATTCCCACACAAAGCGAGTCCTGCATTACGTCGAGAAGCCCGAGTCCCATATCTCCAACCTCATCAACTGCGGTGTCTACCTTTTCGCCACCGAGTGCATCTTCCCCTCCATTCGCAGCGCTATCAAGCGCCGCACCACCCGTCCTCGTCTCCTCTCCTACCCCTCCTCCGATAACCTCGAGTCCTCCTTTGTCGCCGGAGACGACGAGGACGGTGAGAAGAGCGAAGTCCTCCGCCTCGAGCAGGACATCCTCTCCGATCTCGCCGACAGCAATCGCTTCTTCGTTCACGAAACCAAGGACTTCTGGCGCCAGATCAAGACTGCTGGCTCTGCTGTCCCTGCCAACGCTCTTTACCTCCAGAAGGCCTTCCAGGCCCAGTCCGAGGAGCTCACCCCTCCCTCCGCTACTATCGTGCCTCCAGTCTACATCCACCCCACTGCTACCGTCGACCCCACCGCCAAGCTTGGCCCGAACGTCTCAATTGGCGCCCGCGTGGTGGTCGGTGCTGGTGCCCGTGTCAAGGACTCTATTGTCCTGGAGGACTCGGAGATCCGTCATGATGCTTGTGTGATGCACTCCATCATTGGCTGGAGCAGCCGTGTTGGTGCCTGGGCTCGTGTGGAGGGTACTCCTATCCCCATTGGCAGCCACTCCACCAGCATCATCAAGCAGGGCGTCAAGGTACAGAGCATTACTATTCTCGGCAAGGAGTGCGGCGTTGGTGACGAGGTCCGCGTGCAGAACTGTGTCTGCTTGCCGTACAAGGAGCTCAAGCGGGTAAGTCAAGCAACCGCCTACTCTCATTGTGACCATCTACTGATATTTTCTTGTCTAGGACGTCGCTAACGAGGTCATCATGTAAACGCCCGCGAATTGAATCTCTGAATTCTTTGCTTCAAAAATACCACACTCATCTTGTCAATATCGAGCGTCATAATGTTGTTGTCTTTGCCATTGGATGGTACTCTGGTTGTTTCTTTCTTTCTATTCCATTCTTGCCCATCGCTAGAATGCCGCTATGCGCATGTCAGAGTCGTTAGAGAAAGGAATCTAGACTATCTACCGGCCTCGAACACCCCTTTCATATCATGTCATCCGAAGAAATATCCCAAGTAACGCCGCCATGCCCATGCAGTCAATGACAAAATCAATTTGAACCAGCCAGATGCATCACACGCAATCAAGGACGTGAAATACCGAAGCCATCATAAAAATCCACCCACTGAACAAGATCGAAAGGACTCCAATGCATCAACGATAAGCAGCAGGATCATACCCCGTCTGCTCAGCCGGATGCTGATACCCCTGTGCCTGTCCAAACCTAACCCTCCTCCCAACCCTCCTCCCCCCCTCACCTTGCAACACACCACCACCATCATCCCTCCTCTCCACCAACTTCACATCCCACGGATCCTCCCCCAAAGCAGCCGAACTCCCCATCGGATTATACTCCCCCAGCCTCGTCTGTCTCCGCCGCACGACAACATCCAA
Organism: Penicillium sp. PF1803; assembly: GCA_023626575.1. Classification (NCBI taxonomy): domain Eukaryota; kingdom Fungi; phylum Ascomycota; class Eurotiomycetes; order Eurotiales; family Aspergillaceae; genus Penicillium; species Penicillium sp. PF1803. Next base: position 54,435 of record JAMAGZ010000106.1, on the reverse strand, counting down.
CCAAATCGTCGCGATATAACTGACAACCCCGAGGATCGTAAACGCGAAGAGGGCCTTGTAGGTGCGGCAGACGGTTAAAGCGGTGGACGTGGCCCAGTACTCGGTTGTGCATTTTGTGAGGATCGTGCTGGACAGGCTGTAGGATAGGAGGGCGAGGGAGAGAAGCCAGAGGGTTAGGTGAGCGGTGTTGAGGAGGAGGGAGAGTTTTGGGGAGAGGCCGCAGGCGCAGTTGCAGAGGGAGGTTAGGAGGGTTGTTAGGAGGGAGAGGAGGGAGGTGATTAGGAGCTGGCATTGGGAGGGGATGTTAGTTTTGTTTGGGTTTGCTATGTGGTGATTGGGGGGATTGGAGGAGGGACGTACGACTAGGAATACGAAGGGGAGTTTGTAGCCATCAGCGTGGAGATGATAAATAAACACCGCTAGGATAATGGCCACCACGATCGAAGAAAGAAAGATCACGAAGCGAATGCCATGAAATGGCAAGGCTGGATAGTCGGATGGTTTGACGGAGGCTCGCGACCGCATTGTGTGGTCTGTCTATCCGTCTGTAGTGTATTCGAGTCTGTTCGAAGATATTGAAAACTCGGAGGAGAGAATGGATGTGGAGGAATAGAAATTATTTGAACAAAGCATATGTAAACTTTGATCTTTGCCGGGGAGACGAAGTCACGAAGGAGGCTGTAAAGTGTAAACAACCGCGCTATTCGGATCGGCGCTCCACTTGACAAGTCGGGGCGTGCGTCATTCCCGCTATTTTTATCGTTGTGGCACGTTGATTGTTTTTTCTTGGGGTTGATCGTTGTACGGAGTAACTTGTGCGGGACCAAGTTTGGTGTGGCGGTGTTTCATGTAGAGTTTATATACTGTACATGATTAACATCTTGGATTTGGATCTTGGAGGTCTAGAACGTGGTGAATTGGTTTCGTGTTTAGGGGTTTTCATGATATGTGGCTATGTTATGGTTTTTGATCTCTGGTTATGTTCCAGACATTGGCGAAAATAGATTAAATTACATCCCAACGCTAGGTAACGGTAAATTCGACGCCGAAAAAGGCTAATCGCTTTGTTATAAAAAGGCCGCTCGCTGTTTATCGCTGTTTATCGCCACCCGTTTATCGCTATCCGTTTATGCTACCACCGTTATTTGTTCGTCGTTGATCGTTTTCCATTTTGGATTTATTAGCTTTTCTCATAGCGAGATCAAGGCAGGTATTACTGGCGATAATTTTGAATAAGGCCGGACTGAACGAGCATTTAATGTAGGACAGCGACCAAGAAGCCCACTTTCTTTACTCTCTATAGGCATATGTCGCTAAATGCAAATTTGTAAGTTACGGAATTAACCTCAGTTTCTTAGCTCATAAGCTTAAACGATGAAGTCAAGCAGTTTGGAGTAGCTTCTGTCCAAGCCACTTATAACATTCTTATGCCTTCAAGGAGAGATGCGCAATAATCGGCTGGCTTTCTAGGAGTTAAATTTAATTACTGGGAGCGAGATATCACTCCCTAGGAGCCATGGCTCTGAACTACAGGAGTCGAATCGCTGCGGGGAGTGCCTGTTAGTCTTCCTAGGGACGGTCCTTGTAGTACTGGGAGCGAGTATGCCGGTAACCAGGATCTTAGAATACCATATAGCTCTGTAGGTGGTCATTTGAGCCAAACCAGTGGCAAAGAGATTCTGATCCAGGACAAATTTCCCCATTCCTGGAAATTTCTGCTTTGATGTGCAAATATAACCGGTCATTATTATGCTAGGCCTCACCATGTTATAGATTTATGATGACTAACTTTTTCAATCATACTAAACTTGATTTATTCCAGGAACGGCATCTAACTCTAATAGGGAGTACGCGGTAGGCGCAACTGTCATTTCTTTGTTTATGTTATTTCCTAACACCTAATAGGCCCGCTTGTTGCCCTAACCGATAAGCTGGAATTGCGTCGAGACAGTACCCCGTTGCTAGGAACCTACGATGGGGCTGACAAGGATTCAACTTCACCCGAAGTCAGTTCTCCTTGTACGCATGTCTCTCCTTCACCATCGCTAGATGTTCTTGAATTTTCACGGTGCCCCCAAGCTGGGCCTGCCGTTGGAGTCATCGCTAGAAACGGATTAGTCGTGGATGACTCTAAGGCCGAGCTAGAAACTTCCGAAAGTTAGGAAGGGAGCCTAGGGGATGGAATGACGACGATACAAAGTTTCTATATTAATAGCCCCTCCGTTAAAGACTCTGGTCTCGGGAGTGATGAAAGAGGCAGACTCGCTGAGGAGAGCTAAACAACTGTAATCGCCCGGGTTATACCGCGAATCCGTTCCGTCGAGTAAGCGGAAGTCCCTTCAACTCGCACCCGTACCTATCGTCCGGGACTAAATGCAGACGCAGCCTGGTTAGAGCGATTACCTACCGTTTCTGTGCTTATCCTAGCCCGTCGAGCCGATGAATTAGCGTTAGTAAGTACTAAGACGAATTATCCGACTAGAGCACGGCGTTATAGTTATAGAAGCGACGGCGACTATAGTAATTTTAACTGTGACTGGGTAACACGCGCGCTGATAGGGGAAGATTCACTATTTTCAGGTAGACCTAGTTCTAAGATAAGAGGATGCCCACAGAAGAGATCGAAGAAGGTAATAGAAAAAACCTTAGCCTCGACTAATGAATATTGCCTAAACCCTTTAAAGGGTGGCTTACACGTTACCCTAGGTAAAACATAAGAGATCTTCGGACGCGGGATTCTTCGTATTTAAGCTCACGGTCCTCGGTATATCTATTTTATGTCATTCCTTCCAGAAGAGCATCACTAGCCGTCTATACTATCTACCCCTAAAGACTAGGAAGAGAATTCCTGCTCTTAGGATTCAGGTGTGTCTGCACATTATGAAAACCGAATTAGTAACGAGTATTCAGAGCCACCCTCCCGGAAAGGGTCCCGCGCTAGGAAATCAACCGGGAGAGCCTAAGCCCTGTCTAAGGATGACCGGCTTTTGATCGAAATGAAGGAAGAGCGAAGCTTGCCGTGGAAGCGAATCGCAGAGTATTTCCCTGGAGGATCTGTAGGTTCCCTACAAGTGCGCTATTATACAAGCCTTAAGGGCCGCAAGGCTGGAAATTCTGGGCAGTCTAGGCACAATTCAAATGTGACAAGCGAATCCTCGTACAGAGGCACATCCTATGAGGCAGTTCAAGCCGCGGGTGGTAGGCATAAAAACACCGAAGGTGTGGCAAGACTGCGATATGGTCCACCTCGACGCAGGCAAATCGTGGCCCGCTATTGCCTAGTTAGTTTGATTAAGCATAGTTAGTTATTTATATTTGTTAATATCGTCTAAAGCAGAGGCTAGTTCACCAGCGTCCAGCACCTTTAGCCTTTTTGGTCTAGTTGAACGTTACCAGGTTTCAAATCAACATCCATCAGAAAAGGTGCTGCTTCGTCCTCAGTGAACGTTATCATCCCTTACTATCCTTGGTTAATTCATGTTCGTGTCACAGCTAGATATTTATATGGGGAAATCTTCCAATCGGTCTTTCAATTTAAGGCACACTGTAGGTGGCTTCTATGTACATGTTGCTAGAGCCACGCTGTATGATGTATCCACTCCATTTAAACTCAACCTACGCTATCAGATGAAAAATCATATATCACTTGATCTTTATTGTCCTTTGATGGGGCAAATTTCTGCTGCTCATTCACATGTGCTAGGCTATCCATTCTCTCAACGATATCAGATATCTGATTATATCTACCTGCAACATAAGCTTGATTAGCACGGGTAGCGAAGCCGCAGAGTGTCATGAAGGAATATCTACCAAACAAACTGGGATCCTGCTCTGCAAAATTTCTACTTCCGGCGAAACAAAAACTAGCCCTGCAACAGCTCTGTCGCATTCTGCACGATCATGTCTAGGTTCCGGAGCAGGCGGGCCAAGATCCCTGACGCATACTTCTCCGACGCGGTTGACGTCCAGTAGCGGAGCTCGATCTCGATCTCCGAAGGTGCTGTATGCACCGCAACACAAAAGTCATACTGAATCAAATATTAGCTTTTTAATTGCATTCATGGTTCATTTACGCGGGGGTTGTGGGGGTGACCGTATGTGTTACCAGGGATAAGAGTTTGGGGGTAGGGTCCTGACCTCCGTGGGATCTTGCAGTTCGAGGAGCTTGATTTGAACACCGCTGGCAGCAGAAGCAGAATCTTTCCCTTGAATATTTGCTGCGCACGAATCGGTGGAAACAATGTTCTGCATGGTCAACACGGTGTTGAACAATAATTGCTTGTCAATGTCACGTGCCCGCTGCGCTCTAGATTGGCGGACCATGTCGGGCATCGAACAGTTCTGGTGCTCGCTCCGCTTTTGCATATCTGCCTGATTCCTGGACAGAACCTCCAAAAATGTTTCTTGGGTATTTAAAAGGATGCGGCATGGCAGGATGTTGAAGAAGGAGCCTACGGAGTCCCATACGTCGATCTTAGGATCATCGCGGCCAGTCGTGACCGTGCCGAAGCAGACTTCGGGTGTGCGGGTGTAGTGGTTGAGGGTCAAGGCCCAGGCCAACTGACAGACGTTTGTCATTGTGAAGTGGTGCGCTCTCCAGAATGCTTTGAGCTTTTGGAATTGTGTAGTAGAGAGACGACGGCTCTGCGCGCGAGACTGGGGGAAAGGAGATGATTCAAGTGCCCCTTCTCCTCGCAGTCGTGTAAGGTGAGAAGAGGGGGCTCCGTGCAGCACTCGTGTCCAGTATTGCAAGGTCTCCGCCGACGATGACTGCTGCTGCCGTAAATAGGCCAAATATTGGCAATACGAGACAGTTATGGGGGGTAAAGTCTGCCCGTCGAGGAGAAGACACAGCTCCTTCATGAGAACCGAGATGGAAAGCGCATCGATTAGCGCACCCCCAGTATCCAACCGCATAAAAATTCGCCCGCAGGTGTCTTGCTTGATCAAAACTCGGTAGGGAGGGCAAAGGTCCCAGGACTGGACAGGCCGTAGGCTTCGGAGATCCGCTAGCGCTGTGTTACTGGACGCAGAGATAGGTTGCTGCGCGGGGCTAAAACGCAGCACAATGTGGAGTTTTTTTGCATCAATCTCGGGATTGTCGACAAGGACCGTTCGTAATGCCGCATGGCGCCTGACAAGCTGATCCCAAGCATCATTCACCTGGACCGCACTCACTGAGACACTTGGGATAACCTGGAAAATTGCCGTACTGATGTACTTGGATGTATAAAGTTCCAAGATACCGTTGTGGGCGTCCGAACATGGGTAGATGGCTTCGATGTTCTGGGAGCAGATGGAGCTCAACTGAGATTTAAACATTTCAAGATCATATGCGGCATCGTCGGAGCGTGCGATTTCATCACCGTCTTCCAAGTGATCTGGCGGACTCACATCCTGAAGATCAAGATACGGAGTCTCTTGCTGAAAGCCACTGGCATAAGCGCACAGTGATGAGACCGTGCTGTGGGAGAGAAATTCATGCATAGAGACGTTCATGTTTGCCCGTCGACACAGCGTTAAAACCCGCATGGCGCTAAGGGAGTCACCACCCAGGGCAAAGAAGTTATCATCTAGACCGAGGGTATTCTCATCCAATCCCAGCGCGGTGGCAAAGCTTGCACGCACATATTGCTCCTGAGCAGTCGTTGGGCTTGTCTTTGACACAGCAACGCCGCCGCGATACAACTTAAGAATTTCCGCTTCAAGAATTGAAGCAGCATGCCGAATTGTCTTCCGGTCGATTTTTCCGGTGGGACCGAGTGGTAGACATCCTAACTCGAGCATTAGTGTTGGAACCATGTACGGTGCCAGCTGTTGTTGAAGATGGTCCCGTAGGCTGTCAAACAATTTTTGACTTCTTTTTGATGGCGGAAGAAATAGCATTTGACTGTCAGATGGCATCAAACCCAACGTTCTCTCCACCGTGGCTGGGTTGTAGGCGAACGCGACGAGACTGGAGCTCTGGACGCTCTGAATTTCCACCAGCTCAACAATCACTGCAATGTTATGTCCTAGTTTTTCGGCACAACGCTCAATCTCGTACAACTCAATGCGTTGTCCATGAAGCTTCACCTGGGTATCCTTTCTGCCGAGCAAGATAAGAGATTTGTCCGGGTTCAAGATGGCCAAATCACCGGTTTTATATAACCGTGCCCCCAACATGCTACGAATTTTTCGAGTCCAGATAGGATCCTTTATGAACACAGCTGCAGACTCTTGGGGTCGGTTGATATAGCCTCGTCCAACAAGAGGACCGCCAATCAACAACTCCCCCATCGAGCCCACAGGCATGAGCTCGTGATGATCATCCGGGTTGACAATCCAGTAGGTGGCGTTTGGAGACGAACCCACATTGTTCAACACGGAATCTGGGGCCAACTGAGCAGTTGTAGTCGCATACATGGTGCACTCCGCCGGTCCGTACGATTGATGCAGCCGGACCCGCGAGGCCCAGGTTACCAGATCAGACACCGAGGGTGATTCACCCCCAAGGATGAGGGTCCGGAGAGATGGCAACATGTCTGGCGATAAAGTCCGCGCTACCGAAGGCGTCAACATGGCCATATTGACTCGCATGGTGGACATTGCCTCGGCCAGATTACTCGTGCGCTGGCTTTCTGAGGGTATGCAGACGCAACCTCCCGTGGCGAGCATGAAGAATATTTCGGCCAGGCAAATATCGAATGCGGGCGAAGCGAAAAGCAAGCACCGAGACGATTTTGCGGCGCCAATAACGTCTTTATGGGCATGAATTGTCGAGAAGACCATCCTGTGCTCTATCACGACCCCTTTTGGAGCACCAGTAGATCCGGACGTGTATGCAACGTACATAGGATCATTAGGGCCGACTGGTGGTGGAGTCCAGGACTGGTTTCTCTTCCAGTCCCTTAGATCCATTGTCAAAGGAAAGATCCTCCTTGAGCTTTCCGTTTGCGAGTGGACGAGTTTTTTTTGGGTCCCAGGGGAGCAGATGACAAGATGAGCGTCCAAATCATCCAGAATTCCATTCAAGCGCCGTTGGGGAAAACTAGGGTCCAATAGGACAATCGCTGCCCCCGACATCAACACGCCCAGAATGGCGACAGGAAATAACCTCGAGCGCTCCAGGCAAATTCCAATGATTGTATTAGGCCCGCTCCCCAAGATTTGAAGGTCACCAGCGAGAATACGTCCCAGGTTGGTAAGCTCCTCATACGTCAGTGAGCCATCCCACGCGCACACCGCTTCCCACTCCGGTTGTGTAACACTAAACCCTTGGATCACGTCGTGAAGGCACTCCGGCGATGGGTGATGAGATTCGGTATTGATCTGCGCCACCTGCTGCCATCGCTGGATGACAATGGTCTTCAAATCTCCGATCGTGGAGTCGGGCTGACGAATAACTTGCTGCAGAAAAACATCTAAATTGTCGAGAAGGGTTTGGACAAAGCTTGAGATCAGAATCTCACTGTCATAAAAGGCTTTGACCTCCAACACGCCATCCTTTTTTTGGACGACAATCGAAAGAGGGTAAGATGCGAAGTTGAGGTCTTGAGCTTCATTTTCAGGCAAGTCAAGAAAAGCCGACGATGAACTTTGAAACGACTGGAGTCGAACTGTTAGGAGGTTCCGAAAGCTGCAGGCCCAAGCGGACTCTGGACTGGACTCTGCAATGGCCTTGAGACCCGTGTGCTCATATGGCATGATAGAGACATCGTGTGCTTGGAGATCAACCAGCGTTTGTTGGATGGTGTGGTCATCATTTAGCTGCGTGCGGAAGGGGAACGTCGTAAACGTCGGGCCTGCGATACGATCAATTCCTGGAATTGGGGCGCTTCGGCCGTTGACGGTTAGTCCGTACACGATATCGTTGGAGTTCGTCTCAGAGGATACAACCAAGGCCCATGCCAATTTGATTTGGTTTGCGAGCTTCCAGTTGACATCGAGTTCAGCTAGTGACACCTGATGGGTTTTGGCAAGCCAACGAGAGGGGGCCGATGACCGCCAGGACGAGGATGATGGAAATGTGGCGCCTTGGTAACCATCAAATTCCTCTTTCCAGAATGAGGCGGTCTCATTCGCTTCAGACAGTGAAAGATATTTGATGTACTGGGTGAATGCTGGGCGTGATGGTGGTGGCCGGCCATCATACAAAGTATGCAAATCCTTGAGTAGCTCCAGATACGTCCATCCATCAAAAATCGCGTGGTGAATTTTGAGCTCAAACAAGACTGGCACATTGGACGCATAAACAGTAAGTCGTGCTAGGCGGCTTCCAAACCCCAAGTTTTCCTGGTCAGTAGCGGCGCAGGGGCCATCTCTACAAAGCAGGTTTTCTTTCACCACGACCTGCATGAGAGCTCCATTCTTCATCCTGACGATTCGAGTCCGGAGGATTGGATGCTCGATCCAAAGCTGTTCCCAAGCGCCACGCAGCCGAGCCACACTCGTTGAAGGAGGTATTGAGAATCGGTATGTGCCAATGAAGGCTCCCGGACGTTTACTGGCTAACGACATGAAACCTTCTTGTAGAGGCGTGCACGGGTAAATGTCCTCAATCTCACTGACAGAGAGCTGACATTGGTCGGCGGCAGAGAGAATCTCTTCAGTGTCGCTGTTCTCAAGCAGTGAGAAAGGCAGGACTTCTTGGATTTCTGTAGTCTCCACGGATGTTCTGGCAATCTGATGGGCGGTTTGTGAACGGATAATCTCTGCCACGGTCACCTCCAGACCTCGACTGCCTGCAAGAGCGACAATCTCAATCGCGGCCAACGAATTTCCTCCCAGCTCATAAAATCCGTCATGTGGACTAATGGTTTTCGCTGGACATCCTAACACCTCAGCGAACAAGTTTCGAAGCAGGTCCTCTTTTGATAGAAACTCGGGAACCATGGCATCATCCCCGAAGCTTTGCGCGGTTGGCAGCTTTTCTCTTGGGTCGTGTGATAGTTGTTGAGTGAGGGACGCTGTTCCAAGATTCACCAACGACCGTCGATCGAGCTTGTCCGTCTGCGTTAAAGGGAATCCGTTGATCCAGAGGTATTTGGTTGGAATCATGTATGGCGGCAGACGGTCTTGGAGCCAGGCTTTCATGTCCTTCGACAGAGCACGCATGGAAGCATCCGCAACAAGTATTTCACTCCTGAAGCCCTCGGAACTCAGAGGTATATCTGTAGCAGAGAGGGACATGAACATGGCCAAAAGCTTATCTGCACTGCTACTATCTCCGAGGCAGATGACATCGACAACAGCTGCTACTTGACGCTGGTATTGATTCGCAAGATGTTCAATTTCTTGCAAGTCAACGCGTTGTCCATGGATTTTGACCTCCCTGTCTTTCCGTCCGATGTATTGCAGTGTACCGTCGTCCACGTCATACCGAACTAGATCTCCAGTCCGGTAGAACCTTTCATCCTTGGAGATGCCGAACCGGGTCGCCCAACGCGGCGGACTGATGAATGAAGTCTGGTGCGGGTAATTGAGATAACCGCGTGCCACGATCGGTCCGCTGACTATCAGTTCTCCCACAGCACCCAAGGGCTCCAGCTGATCATGAACCTGAGGATTCACGATCCAGCAGTGACTGCTGTAGGAATGGCCGATATTTTGCGGGTCATTGAGTTTCGCATGTGGCTGGATGGTGGTTACCACGCTGCACTCGGCGGGCCCGTAAGCATTCAACAGTTGAACCCTACCGGCCCACTGGTTCACATCTTTACGTGACATGGGCTCACCGACAAGTAGCAGCGACTTGACCTCTGGTATCTTATCGGGATTGAGAAAACGTGCAACAGATGGTGTTAGTTCCAGCCAGTTGGCCTTGAGAGCATTGATCGCATTCGATAGCCCGTTCAGACGCTGCTCATCCGACGGTATACAAACGCAGCCTCCTGCAATCAGTGTCATGAGCATCTCGAGGATACTGCTGTCAAACGCGTGAGCTGCAAATTGAAATGCACGAGCGCGGGAACTCAGATTCTGCGCTGCATTCTGGGCTAGGGCATTCGCACAGAAAGAGCGGTGCTCAATTATGATCCCCTTAGGTTTTCCTGTCGATCCAGATGTGAAAGCAATATAAGCAACATTTGATGAATTGACGACTGGGGCTTGACTGCGGTCAGATTCTTCCCCGGCGATCTCTGTCGCTGGGACCGCTATCGGATGCCGATGCACTTGGCTGCCCAGTGGGTGTAATGAATGAGAGGTGAGGACAACCGTTGCCTCCACTTCGACACAAATTTCTTTCAAGCGGTGCACCGGATGAGAAGGATCGAGAAGAACAAAAGCGCCACCTGCCCGCAGGACCGCCAGAATAGCGATGACGGTCCATCGAGACTTTTCAAATAGAAGGGGCACAATCTCTTCTGAGCAAACCCCGTGGGCTTGCAAGACATAACTGAGTTTTAGTGACAATTGATCCAGCTCCGCATAGGAGACCGACCCGTCCCAGGCACATAGGGCTTCAGCATCAGGCTGACTGCGGCAATGCTCCCAGATCAGCGTGTGAATACAAATATCCGGCCGCGAGAGTGACAAAGGATCGTTCCATTTCTGAATCGTTTTCTCTCCATAGGAGCCAAGGAAGTCCACTTTGGAAAGAGGCAAGTCCGGTGTCAGAACGATTTGTTCCACAATCCGAACCAAGGCGGCTAAACGTGCCCAGGCTTGGTCTGTCGTAAGCGATTCGGGCGAGAAATAAATGTAAATTTGAGCCGGGGAAGAACCAAAATTAAGCAGGACAATTATAGAGAATGTGGGAGGCAACTCGGAGGGCATTAGTGCTTTGTACGACGAAGAGAGACTCATTATCTACTCACTGAGATTATTTTTCCGTCCCAGCTGATGATAATTGCAGTAATGGCCTCTGTTTTCACCAGACACGTGGTGTGTTCCTCAACGGCGTCACACAATGCAATGTCGGGATTGTCCGATACCATCCAAGTCTCTATGTACGGCGGCTTAGACCTTGCGAGTTTCACTTTTGGATCAGAGACCAAAGCAACAGACATCTCATGGACTCCGAATTTGCTGGTGGGCAAACCTGAGACCCGAGACATCAACAGCGCCCATGCTGCCTTAAGCGGATACGGTGATGGTGTAGAACTGCCATTCACGATCCATCTTGCTACCAATTCCTCATTTAGAGGCAAAGAAATAACATGTCGATCAAGACACAAGTCCATATCGAGACTTTTATGTCAAGTAGGAAAAAAGAGTGAGAGTAATTTGAAGTGAACACGTCCCTGGACTTGAGAATATCAAAATCAAGCAGCGGCTGAGGTGCTTGTATGGTCTTGAGATTAGATCATGCCAATGCTGGTTACTCTCGTATGGCCAGTCATGCACATTGAAAGGTCAAGTACTGCATGGATCACTTCAAGTTTGTCAAATCTGAAGTCATGAATTAATTGGAGAACTGTAAAGACATTTCTCACCCTTGCGCGGCCAAGTATAGGATTATCTCCACCCAATTCTTGCATACCTGACGTCCATACCTAAAGACCCTTGCACGGAGAGCCTGAGTAACACAAACTCCACTCAACGACTGGCCTAGCCCTTGTCTATCAGCTACCACATACCAACCTTTGACGAGAAAAATGCAATTCATCAGGGACGTTTCCACGACCAACGACTCAGTCGAGTAAATGGATTCAACGCACGTAATGTGAGCTTAGGGGGCCCCATCGTCGCAGGAATAACCAGACGGCTGGACCTTTCTCAAAGGTCCGGCAAGAGATTTGAGAAGGTCATCACAGAACCACGGTTGTCACCTCTTCTTTGGCGATTAACATCTTGACTCGTTGCCTTTTAGGTCTTTCAGCAACCTGAATCCACTTGGTGACCAGTCCAATGGTTTCGACAACTCAGTTCGGCGTAGCCTTGCTACTACTGGTCTTTTGGCGCGCATTCACGCCCAATACCTGGCCCAACCGATTCTTATCATCTCTGATTAATGTTTGTCTCGACTTCGGAGTGTCCGTTTAGGCAATAAGTGCTAACTTTCCAGTTTTTCTTGCTCTGGTGGTATCCGATCTATTCCACAGACGGCCAGACCACGATTCCAACATGCCCGTATCGATTTCCCGATGGTGGAGGGAGCCTTAAATTTCTTGAATACGAACGGATTTCTTGTCAGTGGGCGGGAAAGTATGGACCGGTCTATCGCATCTGGGTTGGACTGACGCCTGAGATGTACGTCTCCCTCTCGTAGCTGTCAGTCGAAGGGTACTAACCCATCAGCATCTTGACCCGGGCGAACGAGATCAAAACGGTCTTCAGGGATTCTGGAGATCATCAGAAAGCCTCGAACTTGAATGCGGGCTGGGTCATGGGTGACTTGGTCGGTGATGGAGTGGGCCTGATCAGTCAGGAGCACTGGAAACGTGTTCATGCGGTAGTTTCACCCCCATTCACCCAGAAAGCTACCACCTACGTTTCTCTCGTGCAGTCACAGGTAGCCCGACAGTTCCATAAGCTTGATGGGGAACATCAAGACGGAAAGCAATGGCGTCTAAAGCCTGCCGAGGACCTGAAGCTGCTGCCCTTCTGGGTCATCAGCGATCTCCTATACGGGGAACTCCCGCCGGACATGGTGCAAGAACTCCTGGAGATCACCGACTTGCGGAGCGATGTATTCCAGTATGCCTTCAAGGGCGGACTTTCGCTATTTTCTTTCATGAAAGTCTTCTCGCCGACTATCCGGGCAAAGTTGCGTGTTTTCCACACGCGGTGGGCGGAATTCAACCGGCGAGCGTACCACCGCAGCAAAGCAAGCGGCGAGGGCTCCGCCCATGCGATCATTCCCTTGTACGCCGCGGTCGAGAGCGGCCAGCTCACCCCCACAGAGTTGATGCATACGCTCGACGAGGCGCTCTTCGCAAACATCGACGTCACGATAGGCAGCTTCTCTTGGCTCCCGTCCTTCCTTGCCGAGGACCTTGCCTGCCAGCAGGAGCTACGAAGGGAGATCGCGGAGGCACGATCGGATGGCTCTGATGGTTCATGGGCGCGGTACATTGCCAGCAATTCCACCCTGCTGGCGAGCTGCATTAGTGAGTCGGCCCGCTTGCGCCCCGTCACGAATTACACATACGCCCAATCAATTCCCACGGAGCGAGACGTGGGAGGGTTCCGCATTCCGAAGGGAACCCACGTGGTGGTTGATACGAACGCTTTGAATATTTGGGACGAGTCCTGGGGGCCCGATCGTACACGCTTCCGCCCGCGACGTTTTCTGGCCGAATCCCGCGCAAGTTTTCGGTATCGCTTCTGGCGTTTCGGTTTTGGACCTCGCCAGTGTATCGCCCAGGCTTTGGCCGACACGATCTTGAAAGTATTGGTTGCGTATACGGTAGAGCATTATCGTCTCAGGTGCCCAAAAAAGCCGAGTACGGATGAGCTTGCGGCTCAGAAACGAAGGGATGCATGGTTTAAGGTAGCAGAGCAGGAGGTCATATTGGAGTCTCTGTGATATTCCTTCCAGGTTGTAGAGGCAACTTTGGTCCGAAGTGTTGAGGAGGCACCTGCCCTCCAGCTTGAAAAATTTCCCTTTGTTGTCTTGCCGGAGTTGGGTAGCCTCCTTCACGGCACAATGCAGCGCATATAATCTCAACACAGTTGGTAGTGCTGTCTGTCAATTCATTGATATACCACGTATCTGAAGTGCAACATCAGGCTCGTCAAAATTTGATGAAATTGGAGATCCCTTCCAAGTAATCTGTAATGTTGGTTGTGGTCATTACGCCGATCATGCCAGGAAAGAGACATATCCGTATAAATTGGGTGGGTGCATGTGCAGAATAGGTCATGGTTCCTCTGAGGCTCGCTATGATCACGAGAACATATCCGGTCGACTTTGTGATGACCGCCATCAACTTCACCGACTTTACATGGCTGACCCACTAGACTAGCACTTCCTGGCGACTCTCAAGTCGCTTGCATATATCGCAAAACACCAGCATATCACCACCTGGCACAACATCATGCTGCTTTATCCCCAGCTGGGTAAACGTTTTCGACTGAATCATATTAGACCCCCTCTTCACTGCATGGGAGAAAGAGCGCACAATTAAGGACGGCTTGCGAGGTCAAGATCAGCTGCAAACCTGCAATCCCTTGCGCACCCACAGTCTCTTGAACGTCGACAGGCATACACCGCCTAGCCTAGGCTTTCTCGTAGCTACTGTAATACGTAATTCATGTCTCAATCCTCCTTAGCCCCAATCAAGGCCAGCAGATGGCCAGGCTGTGGGACCAGGGCTTGCGGGACTACATCCTGTTGTAGTGTCGGGCTCAAACATTAAGATATTTAGGTGAGTCCACCTTATATTGGGGCCCTCGCAATTAACTCTTACCTTTGGTGAGGTCAGAGGGATCAGAATTGCAGTGACTAGGACTCTTCTTTAGCATGACGTTCACCAACACTAATCCACAAAAGTTTGCCTTGCAGAAAGATGTGGATGGGTTAGTTGCCGCAGCGCAACGCTTTCTGCATGCTGATGACGATTCCACGAGCCATGAGGCCAAACTTGACCTAGAAAAAAAGACATCCAGCCTGATGCAAACCATCCGGGGCCCGATACCCGCGGCGTTGTCGTCCATGGAAGATGTTAGTGAGGAGCCGCCTTCTTCATGTCACACAAGTTTTGAATGACCATGAGTGATCATTCCATAGATCGTCAAAGTGGCATCGCTGCGCACTCTGCTCGAGGCAGGGGTCTTCCACGCCATGCCCAAGGGCGGCGCTTCAATGACAGCCAGCGAGATATCTTCACAGACCGGCATGGACAAAAGCATACTGAGTATGTGGATCTGACAATTCCAGGCGGAGAAAAGAAAATGCTGAAGCTTCAATATGACGGAAATTTTCCATACTAATGCCCTCACACACAGTACGCCTAATGCGAGCGGTGACTCCTCTCGGCCCTTTTCGCGAGGTAGGCGAAGAGGAGTATGCCCACACACCATTTTCCGAGGCCTATCTGACTGCAGACATTGCTGGCTGCTTCCCAGTCATGTGCGTACAAGCTCTACAGATGCCGTTCAAATAACCGCAAGCTCTCGCTTTCTGATTTACCTTTCCCAGGTCGGATTTTATCTTCGGGCCCGTCTTGCAGATCTGCGATTTTCTCCGCCAAAACAACTGGAAAGACGCCATAACAACCCGCAACAATCCATTCACTCTAACCCATAACTGCCCAGGAGAGACGATGTTCGAGTATCTCTACAAGGATTCTAAACATGTGGCGCCTGTGACCAAGGCCGAAGCTGCCGACGCCGACCAGATGGCTATGGATCTATATCCATGGAGAGACAGACTAGGTCGAGCCAAAGGGGATCAAGTGGCCCTCGTTGACATCGCTGGCAGTCACGGCAACGGCACGCGAGCGATCATGGCGATCGCAACTGGATTGAAAAGCTGCCGGTTCGTCGTACAAGATCTTGAGCCAGTCATTTGTGAACACAGCCAGGCTCTGCACGCGGACGGGATCGAATCGCAAGTTTACGACTTCCTGAAGCAAGCACAACCAGTTCGCGGTAAGCTAGCTATCAATATTTCTTTTCCCTTTCTTTTTTCTCTCTCTTGTATAGCAGTTATCGTACTACGATGGTGACAACTTACGTATTTTCTTTCTTTCTCGCAGATGCTTCAATCTATTACTTCCGCCGCGTCTTTCACGACTGGCCCGATTTCCCCGAAGGTAAAAAGATTCTCGAGAACACCTCTGTTGCGATGAACCGGGACGACTCCCGGATCTTGATCCACGACATCATTATCCCAGAAATGGGTGCGACAATGACTCACGCCTGGCAGGATATCAGCTTGATGGCCATCGGGGGCATCGAGCGCACCGAGAAGGACTTTGCCCGTCTCTTAGAAAGTGCCGGCCTGGTGCTGGTGAAGGTGTGGAGGAAGCCTGGAGATATCATGGGCATCGTTGAGGCTAGGCTTAAATAACTGACAGTATGGTCAAGAGTGACGGCGAGTCGAGTAGTCGATCAATTTACGGTTATTGCTCATTCCTACGTATTCAGTATGATCCAATACTATTCGACGCGTTGAATCGACATAAGAATTGTCCCTGGTCATACCCTCCTCTCCCTTCAGTAAGTTATTGAGCAGCACTGGAGTGAAGTTCATAGATTTATAAAAATGACATGATCCAATCTGGGTCCCGATTCAAAATTAGCACACTTTTCACATTGGAGCTGCGGCCGTCTCCAGTGAACCTGCAGCAGACGGGGAATAATTCCCCTGATTCGAGTTGAATAACGAGGAGTTTCATTCCGTCTCTCTGAGTCTCCTTCGTGTCCCTACCTATCGGTCTCGGTAGATCCCTGAAAGTTGAGCCCAGTCATGTCCTTGCTTTGGCCATATTCACGGAGGAGCTCTACCCCCTCACTTGTGCCATGTCGCCCAGACTTGCATATTTGCACAATCAGAGTCATGAAGGCTCACTGCAAATTCCTCGTGCGAAAAAAAGCCCACATGATCCTCCCCCTTTTTACCTACATTTCGGCCCGGTTCGCCTACTATGTCGGTGATGCAACCGCGTGTCGTACTTCGAATCAACCCCTTGCCTCTCTATGCATAATGTGTGGCCCATTGCATACCAGCCACGCAAATGTTCGGTGAAGCTGGTCTCCGAAAGTAGGCGGTATGTGGGGAGCGACGAATGCAAGTTTGAACCGCGGGATCCCGAGGTTGACGACGGAGATGAGACTTCCCACACCGGACAACCCTCGACGCCAGAAAATGTGTCGATTAGCTGGTTCATAAAGTTGATGAATAGTATCTTCCTCCAAATCCGAAGTCACGGTCACACCATAGGAACAGCAAATCTAATACCCCGTCAAAAAATGACCGTTACAAACGGTGTGGGGCCAGACACGGCCGCGGCGGCCCGATCCACAGCCCTAACCAGCGATATCGAAGTAATTATCGTAGGGCTGGGGATTGCAGGGCTGGTGGCTGCCATCGAGTGTCATTACAAGGGCCATACAGTGATCGGACTGGAGAAGAGTCCTGAGATTCGCGTTCTTGGTAAGTCGTATTTTCCATCCCCCCTTCCGGGTCTCATTTACGCATGCTAATAGAGTGATCAAGGCGATAGCATTGCCTTGGGAAGCAATGCCACCAAGGTACTGCGGGCGTGGGATCAGGGTAACGTGTACCGACAGCTCCTCGCGCAGTCGGACGACGTTGCTGCCATGGAGGTCCTCAACCCCGCGGGGAAGCTGTATGCCATGGACAAGATGGATGGCTACGGTATGGGCGAGGGCATGATTATTCACCGTGGCACGCTTATTACCGTTCTGCATCGCCATGCCACCGCTTTGGGGATTGACCTACGGCTCGGGGCGGCCGTCACCGAGCACTGGGAGTCAGAGAACCAGGCCGGCGTCACCGTAAATGGGAAGCAGAGAATATCAGCCGATTGTGTCATCGGCACGGATGGCGTGCACAGTCGAACTCGGGACTATGTGCTTGGGTATCGAATTCCCATGCGGGCATCCGGGCTGGCTGCGTATCGATCATGCTTCAGTGTTGAATTAATTGCTAAGGATCCAGACGCCGCGTGGATTCTGGAGAAAGTCGGTGAGCGAGATCGCATGCGCCGGTACATCACTGACGGAGGCCTCGGGCTAACTCTAGCCACGGGGAAACGGGGTCAGAACATTATCTGGCAGGTTTGGCACCGAGTATGTATCTTTTTTGATCACTGCAGAGTAATGATAAGCTAATGGGGCGCATGTCAGGACGACGCCAAATCGGCCGAATCCTGGGAGAACACCACACAGGCTCGTGTGGAAGATGCCCTGGGTCTCCTGAAAGACTGGCCTATTTACCCAAAGATTGCCGCCGTCCTCCGGCATACCCCCAGCGGGACGCTGGCGGACTACAAGATTGTTGCTCGTGATCCTCTACCGGGTTGGATTTCTAGTCAGGGACGCGTCATGATCCTTGGCGATGCCGCTCATGCGATGTCTCCCATTGCGGGCCAAGGAGGAGGCCAGTCAATCGAGGACGCAGCAACGCTAGCCATCTGTTTAAAGCAGGCAGGCAAGTCGTGGGTCCCATTGGGACTGCAAGCTACTGAGATCCTCCGATACCAGCGGACGCGCCTCATCCAGGAGAGTGGAAACGCTATCTACGGCCAGATGCGCGATCCGGATTGGGAGGCCATCGAGAAGAATCCGGCGATGATCAAGTTCCCCCGTCCGCAATGGATTTTTGGATACGATGTACGTCGCGACGTTTACGAGGAATTTCCGGCTGTCAAGAAGGCAATTCAGGACGGGAGTGAATATCGACCGCGCAATATTCCCGAAGACTGTCAATACCAAATTACGCATGACTACAAGTCGACTGCCTCGACTTAAGAAATTCTATGGAACATGCCGCGACCGCACATGTCTGTAACTCTCGTACGAGATATTCAATACAATCGATGCAGCAGAAATTCAAGTACTTGGTGAAAGGCCTTGCTAGTTCACTCGATATCCTCCTATATCGTGAGCCTGGCAGCAGCTCCATTGTTGACAGCGTACCATAGTATTACCGCGTTCGCATAATTCCAAGGTTATATCCAATCTTCATGACAGCCAGTATAGAAGACCCATCAACTTGAAATCTTAGGCTGTAATTTGTATGTGGAACTAGAAATTAGAACACAGGCATCAATTGAATGAAAGCCTACTGCGTACGTGTATTTAGCTGGGGTTGTGAACCCAGCGTATGATTGCAAAGTGATGAGCAAGCACGAAGAGATAGATCGATTTGATTTGTCTGGTTCTTGTTGCCTTGGCCTAACGGGCAAACGGTGATATAGCATCTCAGGGAGAGGTCATCTATACTCGAAATCTCGAGGTCTGCAGTAGCCGAGATCCACATAGCCGTGTGATTCTACAGGTCAGCCCGCAGCAGAGGACAGCTGATTTGCAACAGTTGTAGGAAATGGGCAGAAAGAGTGCCGGCTGGGTTCAGCCGAATCAAAGGTGCAAATCTCTTAGGTCAACAGGGGCCTCCTCCACGTAGCCTTGTCAATCAACCATCGCCTGCAGGTGCTTGGATTTGACAACCGAAATTCCACACCGCAGCGGGCAACCCTCGACGATGCCATCGAAGTTTTCGATGATTACCGCAAAATATCAGCCACTCCAGGCTCCATCTCACGCATTTTCACCTCCATCCTCTCTCCAGGCTTCCTCTGCACGAACATGCCGTGTACTGAGATCCCTGCGTCAGTGCCCACCCGGGGCGCCCTGATGTCGTATTTGAGCAGAACATGACATAAAATCAGCTTGGCCTCATCGCACGACAGAAACCGTCCCGGACAGGCGTGTTTGCCGTGCCCAAAGGCCAGGTGACCCATCCGCGTCTTGGTAAAGGGGGCCAATTTGGCTGTGCTAGGATCCCCACGCATCCGCTGGAACCGGTAGCCATCGAAACGCTCGGGATCCGGATACATGGCGGGGTCAAGCCGCAGATCGTTCGCAAAGGCCAGTTTGGTGCCTCTGGAGACAACGGTGCCATCCTGCAGAATGACCATTTCTTTGGCCACGCGGAACATCGATACTGGACAACATCAGATACGTGTCCATCCTTCGCTTACTAGAGGGCGAGAGTTGGGAAATAACGTACTGAGAGTGGCGGGCTCGAGCCTCTGGCTCTCCTTCATCACGCTCTCCATCAGCGTAAGCTTCAGAAGACTACTGCGATGCATGCCTTGAGGCGTGGTTGTAAGGACAGCAATGGCTTCTTCGCGCAATGGCACGATCAGCTCCGGGTACTCTAGGAGCCGCGCGACTACCTTCTCCACCAGATCCGCTGTGGTCAGAACTGAGACTGCAATCAGCCGCAGCTGCGCTAGTGTGGCGTCGTAGCGCTTGCCATGGGCAAATTGGTCGATAAACTTCAAGGTAGAGAAGGCCTGCTTTGTTGTCGTTGGCGATGGTGATGATGACGGGTGCTCATCGCTGTGGTAAATTTTCCGTCGCAGAACGGGCAACAAGATGCCCTGGGCGCGCTGAATCTGCCTGCGCACCGTACGACAGGGGCTCAGAAACCAGTGAACCAGCGGCTGGAGGATGCGAGGCCAGCCTTGGATAGCAGTGACGGCGATGGCCCGGTTGGTAGTGAAACTGATGGCGATATCGAGCCATTCGGCATGGCGGCTGAGCTCGGGCCCGATCAGGGCGCGAGTGGTCATCTGGGCCACGAGGGCCAACACTGTCTCGCGGATGGACATAGTCTGCCAGTCTGCATGTTTGATTTGGTTAATCTTTCGCTGATGTTGGGCGTCGATCCCTCTTCTGACCCCACTGCCACAGGGCTGTGCTTGAACTTACCAGACACCTCGGGCCACTGGGTACGCAGGAAATGGCTGGCTTCATCGGAGAGGGGCTGCGTCAAGTGCACTAGAGGTTGTGGAGCGGTGGAAAGTTAGGGCCACTTCATCTTGAATATCTGCAAGATTCAAAACTCACGCAGCTCCTTGTTCAAAGCCTGGACCGCAATGGGTGAAACATGGTTGTGCAATGAGCCCTGGAGCATTGTCTCAAAGCCCGGTAATTCTAGCAGAATGACCTACGCATTCATGCAGAACCAATGAAGGATCAGTCACGGGTTCGGAAAGTGGTCGGTGAAGAGTGCAGTGTGCACGATTGAGGACCAGAAGTCATGCAGAGATACATACATCGACTAGCGCATCGTAGGCACTGAATCGCTCATCGTTTCTGATTTCCTCGGCGTATCGGTCGGAAAGGATCAGATAAGTTCCCATGTTGGTCGCGAGTCGGAACGAAGAGCGGTCCTAGGGACATCGGATTCTCAACTTCTACCCCTTCTGAGGGGCTCGGCTACTCAGTCTCACCTTTTCGAGCCCTTTTGCAATCAGCCCCTGGGCGTTGGCCTCAAACTCCTGGTAAGCTTTTCGTCGGAACGGATCCCGAGAGTGATAATTGATGGGCTTTGGCCCGCCGGAAACCGCGAGAATGGCTCGCAGAACGAGGAGTAAACTCGCCAGGCCCAAACCTGGGTACAGAAGTTGAGAGGCGGCGATGGCCTCCATAATGGATTGAGCTTTTGCTTCGCGTATGGACAAAAGTTGTTTATCTAGCTATCGTGTTGAGAGTTTTCCGGATTTTGTGGATCGGTTGGTGATCATTATCTTGAGTTCGATTTGATGTATGTCGCTCGTTCTCCCTCCTCCGCTGTGCAGATCTCCTGAATTTCCGGTTTGTGCGCTTCATGGGAACGAGACAGTATCAAAGAATCGACACTCCACATACCTTTCCTCCTGACCCCCTTGCTGCTGGGGTCGTGATGCATGTAGGCTGGCATGAGCTACTGGCGGTCTGAATGTCGCGATGTGACACAAATGCCATACGTCAAAAGCGTGTAGGTTGTCACGCCACTTGGAGCGAGCCTGAACTTGCGAGCATCCGTTCCCATAAAGAGTACCGTTTCTCATGATTGATACCATGCATCTAGGACGTATCACTCCTTTTCACAGCTGCTAATCCCGACACCAAGCTCCTAAGATCACCATGACCCGCGCCACCAACTTCACGGAGCTCTACGCAGGCAAAGGTATCCTGGAGACATACATGATTGCTGAGAAGATTACGCGACACTTCACTCAGGATTTGATAGAGCTCTCAGGGCTGCTTGAGTCAAACTTGCGCCCGCTGAAGTTGCTTGATCTGGCATGCGGCACCGGCGTGGTGTCCGAAAAGCTTCATGACGTGTTGGCAAGCCAGCCCCAAGCTAGCTGGGAGCTAATCTGTGGCGACATCTCAGAGGAGCTGGCGGGCCATATCAAGCGGAAGATCATCGAAGAAGGCTGGACCAATTCGAGCGCTCGGGTTATGGATGCGCAGAACACAGAGCTGGCCGCTGCGGAGTTGACCCATGTGTTTGCAGCTTTGGGTAGGCCACTTTTGTCCGAGGGTGGGATACTTCCTTACTGATGTTATGATCCTATTTTCCAGCATGGACTTCATTTCCGGATACCTATGCCGCATTGAATGGTAGAATCTCTCTCCGTGAAGTATATCAACCAAACGCAGAAGCTCACAGAAGAACCAGAGTCCCTCCGCATCCTTCAGCCGGGTGGCATCCTTACCATCTCGACCTGGCGGAAGAGTCAGTCCAGAGCCGTTCTTTTTCTTGAACCCACAAAAACAAAAACTAACGGAACCAGCGGAGTGGCTCGGCATCCTCGAGGCCGCCGTCAAGACTATTCCGGCACCCCTGCCCTTCCCAACCACCAAGGAGTTTATGTCATGCATGAACCCAGGCTGGGATGATGAGGCGTATGTTCGCGGTCGCCTCGAGCAGGCAGGCTTCGTCCGCGTGTACGTAACGACCATCTCCAAGAAATTCCACACCACGACGGCCGACCTATACAAGATCGCCGCCCCGGTAATTCCGATCATTGTCAGTAAGTGGTGGACCGCCGAGCAGAGAGAGGCCCACGAGCAGAAGATCCTACCTGCCCTTTCCAAGCATCTCGAGGCAACATACGGGGACACGGGGCTGGTGCCGCAGGAATGGACGGCGGTGTTTGCCAAGGGGGAGAAGGAAGATTAATTGTCGTGGAAAAATGGAGTCGTGAATCGTAGGGACCTGAGATGGGTCCACCCACTTCCCACATTTTTTATGCGTTTTGTATGTAAAATGCGGGGAACCTTTCGACTTCGGTATTGTCACTCCGATACTAGGTTACACCGCAGTGAGCGCACAGGGATAATTCAAATTGGCCCTTTGCTGCAGAGGTTTTCCTTCTTCAATCAATAATCCGGCCATTTCTTGATGATTCCGGTAGCCCTCATTCGCTCGCATGCA
Source organism: Penicillium sp. PF1803 (assembly GCA_023626575.1). Classification (NCBI taxonomy): domain Eukaryota; kingdom Fungi; phylum Ascomycota; class Eurotiomycetes; order Eurotiales; family Aspergillaceae; genus Penicillium; species Penicillium sp. PF1803. The sequence goes on along the minus strand of JAMAGZ010000106.1, from coordinate 31,601 downwards.
TACTAGCCAATACCGATTCAGCTCGTCACAAGAATTGGTGCGATAAATTGGGATGTTCAAAAGAGTTACCTTGGCTGAACGGGGACTGGGCTTCGCTGGATTCTAGTGAATTTATTCAGAATATCGGATTTGGTATACCGCTATGTTAGTGGATTTCAAGCGTCCATAATCGAAGAGCGGAAGAGACCCCTTACTAAGCCACTGATGCGCCGAGTGCATTTGGGGATTAATCCAAGATATTTTTTACTACTCTACTAGCTAATTATCGTATGATTGGCCCACCAACTAATGATAGTACATGGTCAGATACGGTCCCTTCTCTTGAGTGTAAGAAAAGGACATCCACGCCTGATGATCGGTAGCGGTGGCCAAATCTTTGGTCGGGCTGTCAGCCCCCAAATGGAGCAGATTATCAGCAATTCACAAGCACCGAATTTGGAGGGTATAAAGGGACAGACAGGAAGACTTACTAGTACGACTGCAAGTTCTCCCGATAAAATGTCGTCTGGTCTGCCATGCCGTACCGCTCGAAGAAAGCCGCGAGCACGTTGGCGATCTTCAGCTCGGGGATGCCCACGAGCGGGAAGTAGAATTTTGGGACGGGCAGAGGGACGTTGGGGGTCATCTCGTAATTTAAAATGAAGGGCACGATGGTGTCCGGGTCACCTGGCTGCGAAGGCCGCTCGGGCTCGTCGCGTAGGCCCTCCACGATCTCAAACTCGTGCCAAAGCTCACGGAGCATCTGCAGGCCTCGGTCAATCTCCTCGTCGCCAGCGAGCACGCCTCCCATCGTCCAGTGCTCCTCGACTTTGGCCCACCGCATGTCCAGCTCCATGAGATAGAGCTTAAATCGGGTAGTCGCTGGGTCCACCAGGTCGCAGGACAGGAAGTAGAGGTCCGTGTGAGTTTGGGCCTGTATATAATGCTCGATAGCCTTCAAAGCCGCAGCGAAGCATCCCTCGAGATCGATCGAGCGGATGGCCGCGAAACACAACTCGGCAACACTTTTCCCCGTCATCTGAGCCTTGAGGCCGGGGTAAAAGTATTCTTTGGCGGTGATCTCGCCAGCCGGACCTAAGTCCAGCGCCAGCAGGGTCTGCGTGCGCCAGACGGTGTCGGCAATTTGCGTCGCACTCATGCGCTGCTCTTCCCGGTCGCTCAGCGTCAGTTGAGTGATTAGTCGGTGGTGCAACTCCATGTCGATCTGGCCGGCGCCTAGGCTGCGTAGCTCGGCCAGCGTTGCATGCACAGCATGACGGTTGAAGGGGTCCACGGCTGTGCTAGAAATGTAGCTGGTGGGCTCAAAGGCCACCCGCGCGGTGAGCCCCCGACGCTGGATATTCTGGCTCAATTCCACCGACCCCGTGCCCCCGAGTAGGCACTTGTAGATGTTCTGTTGGCTGGGGAAGGGTCCCAGCCTGGGAACGATCACCTGGGCGAACAGAGATAGGTATCCGTATTGCTGATGGATACTGTAGTTGCCTCGGGCAAGCATCTCCCCCAGCATCGGGGCCACGGCATGCCAGTACCGGTACTGATCCAGGTTAACGAAGGGGATCGATTTGCTAAGGATGTAGTACGGGGTCGTCATCGTGCCGGCTTTCGTGAGTCCGGCTTCCTCAGGTGGATGGGCACTGGTGGTAGCGGCGGAAACCGTCATCGCAATGTGTATGTCTCGAGGAACAGATCAGAAGTATGTTAGATCACGTCGGGCGTGGTCCCAGAGCTGGCGATTCAATCTCATTTTACTCCACTGCCATTGCCTTTCTAATAGATTGCTGGCCCTGTCTCACTAGGCCTCCATGGTGTCATGCATACGCGCTATGCGGCCAGCAAGGTTGATATAGGTAGGCTACTCCCGTGACTAATGGCCAAGTCACACAAGGCGCCCAGGTATGAAGGGTAAGAGTGATCGGCGTTATTCTGAGAAACGACGGTGATGAAGAACCCGTTCTGGATCTGCTTTGATGTAGTATGGGACACCGCATCCGCAAGGGGTGAAATTTGAACACAGTCTAACTAGGATCATCGCTAATTTTCTACGACTATCCATGATCCACAGGCCAGCCCGTCAGACCCTCTGGAGATTCCTTCCCTGCAACGACACAGGTTCACTGGCTCCATCCTCTTCCTTGACGGATGATGGTTTATCCTCCTTCTTGACACATTTCCATTCCAAGGCCACCGTACCAAATACCGAGAGTGCCGCTAGCGCGACTCCCACATAGAAAGCCTGCGTCACCGCGAAGCTGTAAGATTGCAAGACGCTACCCAACTGATCCCCGGAGAATTTTTCCCGGAGTGTGGTCGGTCCCATGCCGAGAACATCCGTCACATTGACTGACGGGTTCTCGGCACGCATGTTGCCCGTCAACTGGTTGGTGAAAACAGTCTGGGCGACAGAAATAAAAATAGCGCCTCCCAGGGTCTGAGCAAACGTGACCACAGCGGTACCGATGGGGACGTCGCTGTTCGGGAGTACTGTCTGCACCACAATGAAGGGTATTTGTTGCCCGAGGCCGACCCCGATGCCTACGAGGATCTGATAGCCGATCCACTTGGCGCTGCCCGAGTTTGGCTCCAAGGTGGTCAAAAGTCCAGCACCTACCGCGAGGATAACCGACGCCAGGATCATGACTGGGTTATAGTAACCGAGTACCGTGACTGTGGCTCCGCTGAGAATGGAGACGATCACGACGGCCAAGATACTCGGGAGGCTCATGATGCCAGACTTGGTAGCTGAGGCGGATTTGATGACTTGAAACCAAATGGGAAGCTGAGAAGATCGAGTCAAACGGGTGTTATTGGGAAGAAGGTCACAAGCTTACATAGTAAATGAAGACCATATAGGCCCCATTGAGCGTGATGGCAAACCAGGCCGACGACACAATGTTGCGATCTCGCACGATTCGTGGCGGGAGGGTGGCATTTTCCCCGTACCAGACTTGACAACCCCAGAATGCGATCAATAAAATCCCTGTCACCACGAACAGTACGATGATGCGATAATTGTCCCATGCGTATTGGTTACCTCCCCACTGTAGCGCCAACAACAGGCATACAATGGCAGGCAAGAAAAGGATTGTTCCTATCGGATCGAGCTTTCCCAGCAAATCACGAAGGATTGGTCGGGCCTGAACAGGCTCAGGGGCGTCGAAGAGGAAGAGAACAAAAACAGCTGTCATTGCACCGATGGGGAGGTTAATGTAGAAACACCATCGCCACGAGACGTGATCGGTGAAAGCGCCGCCAAGGCTGTCTCTGGTCAGCAGGCTGCTTCGCATGAAGATACAATCAGTGATACAACTCACAGAGGACCCATGACGCTAGCAATTCCGAACATACTACCCAGCAATGCCGTAAAAATGGGGCGGCGATGCAGTGGCACCACCTGAGCGATAATCAGTAGACTTCCACAGAAGATACCTCCGGCACCCAGGCCGGCCAGGCATCGACCGAGAATGAGACCGAGAGAGGTGGGTGTCGCTCCACAGACGGCGGATCCGATCTCGAACAGACCTAGAGCTGAGAGATATACCGATTTGGTGGAATAGTAGGTATAGAACTTGCCAAAGGCAAGGGTTGTGGCGCAATTGGTAAGAAGATAGGAGCTTCCGTACCAGCCAACGTCCTCCAGCGACCCGAATTGGTTAGTAATGCGCGGGATGGCTGTGGCGATAATGGAAACATCCTGGAGAAAAAAACAGATATTAGCATTATACTCACTCTATGGAGCTAATACATTGATGGTCAAGCCATGCTCACCAAGGATACACAAAAGATGCCTAGACAGAGGCCAATGGTAAGAACCACCACCGTCGCGGCTCTGGGAGCTCCACTTGGTACTGTTTGTGATGCATGTTCAGTGATTGTGACAGTTTTCCCCATGGAAGCGGGTGGTGACTTTTATTGAGTTTTTGGCCGTAAGCCTTTGGCCGGACTATACGAGGGTGGGGGCCCTGGAGTCCTTATGGATCAATAAGTGGTGGCACCTACCTAATTTTTTTTGTTTGGAAAGAAAGGGACGGGAACGTCACAATTTTGGATTGCCCAGCCATTCTTCAAATGGAATTTCCGGAAAGACTCCACTCATTTGGACGGGGCTTAAGAAGGCAGGGGATGTTGTCGGGCCATATAATGTAACCTTGACAACGTAATGCACATTCTGTTCCTGACCTCTTGTGTCTGACTGTGATCACTGAAGAAGACAAAATAAGGATGAAGTAGCACAAATCAAAGTGAAGGCTGAGGTGAAACTGGAGCGTCAGTACCTCCTGAGTTCACATTTGTCGTTCCAGCAACCGATTTCTCAGTTCCAGCCGCGTCAGACTGAGAGACGAAATTTCTATCCTTGATCCTTGAAGGTACTATAACCGGCTTGTCTTCACCCTGGCGCTTATCTAGCGGACCTCAGACTCACGTTGAGGAATCTTCATACGGGTTCATGTCAAGGACATATTAAGTGTGGAGGCTTAAGAAATAAGTGAGATCCGGAAGCGAGTGTTAGTCCATACGGTTCAGTTCCACACAAGTGACATGGAGGCAATCGGCCGACTGTATTGTCCTCAATTCTGCCTCGAGAGTCTGCAATTGTCGATTTGGTGACTGACTGTCTGTACGGGCATTCTTGTCGTCCAGCAGGAATGCCTTTGAACCGAGGCTAGGAGCGCGAGTGGTGTGACTTTTGCAATGGGCAGATTTTCGAATGCGACCGGGCACCTCTCGCAAGAGAGGGCCACCGGTACTGTTCCTGATCTGATTTATGGCAGAGGCCATGCACGTGGAACTGGACGCCTTGCACACAATATTACTTAATGTCATTCAGAAGAGGGCGGATGTTGAAGTCGGTGACACAATTTGCAAATTGCTAAACAGACCTGCGGATGTCCAGGCTTGAAGGTCAAGACTAAGTATCATAAACTTGCATTATGGAGAACCTTAGACAATCAGTTGGACAGTTCCAGTCTCTGAATACAGGCCCTGGTGTGAGGTGTGAGTCAAACTCATGAAAAGAAATATCGACCACCCGGAGTAGATCACGTTCTCTCAATGCCGCTTGTGATCTCTCCAAGATGCACACCCAGGATGCACAGCTCCTGGTTATTGATATTTCACAGCCCCATTCTTTTATGCGCTCATATATCCTTTTTGTTAAGCGAATTCGTGCGAAAGTAATACACCCATGTCGTTCTGAGGAGCCTGAAGAAGGCAAGACGAAATGGCCACCTTTCTTAGGCTTGTTATAGCGATTTGGATCTATGCAGTCTGTGAGTAACTTGTAACAATGGTTTAGTGAAGATATCTACCGTCACAATATGAGTCTGCAGGTTGGCTTGTACGCAGGCAAGTATCGTTAAGCCTAACGAAATAGCAAATAATCCTACAGAGCCAATGGACGCCATCCACAAGGCTCGTTGGTGCCTAGTAGCAGCGGGGCACGGATAGTGCCAAAATGATTTAAATGGACTTGTATCCATACGCCATGGCCTCATGCATATGACCCACACCCTAATAATCTAGGCATGAATAAAGCTGAGGCCATCAAAAGCGATCATGATAAATGAAGAAAACAAAATGCTGCGCTGCTCCTGCATCATTCGGTCAATAAAGTACACACAACATGTAGAGCACAGTTAAACGCACCGGAAAAGAGACGGAAAGCGATAGAATGGTGACTGCACCCAAGCATAATAAGGCGGATATCATATGAGCTGTCCAGTGCTGTAGAGTACAAACACATAAATACTGGCAGACGTTAGTATCGCTCTTCTTCTATTTCATCACCCTCACCTCGTTTAAAATGACCAAAATAAGCACGCTGCGTATTTCCAGCTGCAGTATCAGCCAAGGCAGATCTGAAATATGGTTAGGGAGGAACCAACTGTGTAATCGCGCGAGCTCCAGACCATTCAATGTAGCCAATTGAAAACTCGTTCAAGCTCTCAGTGGGTCAACTGAGGGAGGCGCTCCCAGGAACATGAGATCGATATGGATCACTTCACGAAAGTTTCGAGAAATATTCAGGCAGTGATTATGCGTAGTACAACATATTGATTTGGTCGAACCGCTTGCAAGGCCCGAGACTATGTGCGTACGAGCCTATTCCCAAACTTTGACAACAGAAGAAAAAGGGAAATGTACTTGTTCCATGGTAGTAGCATGAATGGATGATACAGTGTACACATGATGAGGGGCTCAAAATCTTACAAAGGTTGAAAGCCAGGCGCACCAGCTAACTGGAAAGGCGAAAGAAGTTACCATAGCAACGTGAGTACGTCATATCCTGGCCTTCGCTCCCAGGAGCACCAGAAGCTGCGCGGCTAGCATCAGAGGCCCTTGTCAAACGAGGAGGCAAATTGAGACCGAAGGTGCCGGTCAGTCTGAGCATTGGGGTGAGTGATCAGGTTGCTCAGGGCGGCGAGATGATTAACTCATTCTGTGCTCCGGGAGCCGATCATTTCCCGAGGCGGCAGTTTTACCGTCACCTAGATTACAATTAAATGAAGCACTCAACTTAGAACGACAGTCTTTTGTTACTACTCCGTACACTGTCTAAAGTTATACTTTAGCCCTTTACAGATCATGCCACATTTAATCAATCTCCATCAGTGTCTATGCTCCAGGACCACTGTAGCTACTGTACCACTATTATCTCAAAGCTAGGCGAGTCCGCGGGTACTTGGCGCCACTAGGGACGGGACTACCCGCACCCCGAAAACGGCAATATCAATCCATCGCCAAAGATGTCACTAGTATGAGGAAGGTATAAGAAACCTTTGGAGGGAGCAAACATGCAGAATTTGGTGGATGCAGAAATTCAAAAGATTGAAGTTTGCATGATTCGAACCTGGACCTTCGAGATACACACACTACCTGGCCAATGTCCCAGTTAGAGGAAAGTGTACCTCCCATCAAGGCAGACCTCCGTTTTGATGTCCAAAACCTCCCCATCCTCACGACAACCACTTCAACTTCAAGCTCCACTAACCACCCCAAAAACAAATATTTTTTAAAAAATAAAAAAAGATATTTTGTACTAAGCGGCTATGCTTAGTTGTTGTGGTTCCAAAGATTGGGGTTAACCAAGAGTGCTGGCAAACACTGTCCTCGACAGTCCGGTACCTGTAGGCGGCAAGGGGCCAAACCTTGACTTTGACCTTGGTCGGGTCACCTACGCCCAGGTTTCGCGTACTCGCCGTGCGTATCCCGAGGGATGTCACTTTGAATTGTACACGAGTGGAAAGAGGGTCTAGCCTCTAGTAAGCCTTGCGACCTACCCACTCGACCACCGGTGCTTGGTTGAATATTTCAAGTTTGAGCTCCTACATAACCTTTGCTTTCGATTGTTTATGAGGTTATTATTTTTGGTATTCTGGTGCCCTTAACATCCCCCCGTCTTCTATATTGACTCTATTCGCGGTTCCCTTTCCACTCCCACGGTTTGCCGTCCATGCCCCCATTCCCATCACGGGTTATCTGCGTGTTTTTTTGATACTGATATTGCAAGGCTTCCAAGATTTACCACCAGCTCGTCCAAAATGGAGTATTACTAACAATTTCTTCTTTATCCACATACGCCGCACCGATTGCCACCTCGACATCCTCGACATCCTCGACATCCTCGACATCCTCGACATCCTCGACATCCTCGACATCCTCGACATCCTCGACATCCTCG